>ML681973.1:24839361-24889890 GCA_007922195.1 Podocnemis expansa
TCTGTAAGTTCACCCATCTTCGAAGCATCTGAGGAAGTGGGATCTTCACCCATGAAAGCTCATGCAAAAAATAAATCTGTTAGTCTTAAAGTGCCACACAACTGCTTGTTGTTTTTTTTTACTGGACTAGACTAACATGGCTATCCCTTTGGAAATTGCTAACAAAAACCTACTTGGCTTGGCCATGCTCAGATCTCTTTTGCCATTGCTTTTCAGAGACATTGGAATGAATAAGGTTACGATTCTTGCAAACTAAGTTTAAATTTACATGTGGGACTATTAACATAAAATGTATTTTAAGCAAACCGAGAAAGGATCTGAAAGTATCAGAACACCGCCTTTGCAGTTAGGCTACATATGGTGTGTGTGTGTGTGTACGTGTGTACACATGCATGCACTCACACTTGCATGCACAGGTGTGCTTTAATTTTGACACAAACTATGGCTGTGACAGAACCTGCATGCTGGTAAAAGTACTACATTCGGCATATTTTAACCAGGAGGGGAAGCTTTTAAACACAGAAGAGGGGGGCAGGCTTTCCAAAATTCCTCATCAGACTCCTGGCACAGAAATAATTCAATAAGTCAGACTATGCAGGAAGGAAAATTTTTGTGAGGAACATGCCTCTGGCAAAGCACATGTAGCCCAGAAAAGAAAAGGTTTACCAACTTCTATAAACAAGATCAGGATAGTTATCTGTTCAATTTCCCTTAAGTGCTAAATTCCCCAAAGGGATTCAAAACCCTGTTTTCAGAATCCTAGTGTCATCTTCTCCTCAGCTCTCTGACAAGAGTTAAGATCATCCAAGTAATGAACAAAAACAGTATCTTGCGACTTTGGCTAATTCCAACTAATTTATAATCTTAAATGTTGTTAACATACAACTGGCCCAGACTAGTGGTTCACCTAGCTTGATATCTTGTTTGTGACAATTGTTTAAGAAGGTGCAAAAATACCCCTACTGTAGATGGTTATGGAGGAGGAAGTTTTGTCCTACCTCTTATCATGAGTGGCTGACTAGGCCCTGAGGTATAAATGCTTATATCCTTTCCAAAAGGTTTTACCCAAAATGGGAAACTTTTTAACACCAAAGAGGGAACAGGCTTCCCATGTGGATGTTCTTTTTGTTCCTGTAAATGCCCAATTCATTTGATGAATCATACTGAGCTCTTTATCTCAGTGATAACTTGTGGCACTGCTTTCCACAGGTTAATTTTTCATTGTGTAAAAAATATTTCCATTCATCAGTTTTAGATTAATTGTATGTCAGTTGCATTGACTATCCTCTTGTTCTTGTATTATGAAGGAACAGTAAAAGGGAGAGCTCAATTTACCCTTCTAAAGCGTTCTTTATTTTGTATATTTGAGTCTCCCTTGCTCTTACTCATTTTTTCTGAACAGCTTTGGCCATTTCAGTGTTTTCTAATATGGAAGTCTCTTTTTAGGTTTCTAATCAGTATTATCACCCATCCTTGAATAACTGCAGTACTGATTCTCTAACACTCTCTAAATAATTCAGAGCATCAGATAAAAATAAAGCATGAATAACTAGAAGATGCGGATCTGCTGATAGACATTCTCTAAGTAGAAAATGAACCTAAAATTTATCCTATCTTTAATTGTGAATGGACCCCTATTTGTCAGTCACTTTTACTGTTTTGTCATCTGCTAGTGCCACTGATTTCTGTCTGGATGCTTTTATAGGCACGTAAACCATACTTGACATGAAGAGGGAATCTGAAAGATTGTTTGCAGCAAAAGATCCAAATGTAGTGTGTGAAGTTTCTAATGTTTCTTCTGGAGAATGAAGGGAGAAATCAGTAGTGTAGCTGACTACAAAATCAGAAGTGGAACTGATCGTAGACTTTGGAAAAATGAGAGAGGAGCTTTAAATCAGATTTAAAGCCAGGTATAAAGCAATAACAGATACAGTTGTGGAGCCACATTCTGGATCCTACTTTGGCCCCTTTACTTGTTCCGCTGGTGTAAGGTGGCCATAAAGAAGCTGGAAATAGCCCCCTAGAGAATATGTTGAGTGCTGGGTGATGCTAGGCTGAAGTAGGCAGATTTACACTGATCTCCTGTGCATACCTCATGCTATGAGAATGCAGGGCAAGGACAAGGAGAGGAAGGACCATATTGGAAGTGGTCTGACTAATGTGTTTTGGCTACTCAAGTGTCCAAAGCCTTACCTGGCTACTTATGGGCTGCCCCTTTAAAGTAGAAGAAAACTCAGGGCAAGGCCAGGCTTCTGAGCAGCTTCGCGGTAGGGGGAGACAGAGATGGCTTTCTTCAGTTCTCCTGGGCTGTACCTTCTGTGCTGAACCTCTATTCTTGGGTTATAGAATCTGGTCTCCTGTGATTTAGAGTTAGGTTAGGGAACATAAAAGTGGATTGCAGTTTTGGAAGGTATGAATAACATGCAGCTGATGAATGTTTACTCTGTGTGGAAACAAACTCCACTTAATCAGAAACTAGCTCATTAGCAGATGTATAATGAACTTTTAATAAACTGACAAGGAGTCTGGTGGCACTCTTAAAGACTAACAGATAAAAAGCGTCACCAGACCCCTTGTTTGTTTTGCTGAACTAGACTAACAAAGCTATCTCTCAGGAACTTTTAATAATCTGTAGTGTTATGAATGGGATAAAGACAGAATATGAAAATATAAAAAGGCGCACACACACACTTTTTTCTGTGCATCAGTCAGGATGCAGTTCATTGTCGCTGAGTACAATAACAGAGTAATAGTATTCCACTTGGAAAATGAATGTGTCTGCCAAACCACAATGTTTATTTTCTATGTATGCCTTATATACCCCTGATCATTTTATTGCTCCACAGGATGCCATTATTCTGTTTTTCTTTGGCAGTTTTCTTAATTTTATGACTCCAGAAAGTTCTCAGCAGTGAAGTAGTAGGGAAATTGTTTAAAATTATGAACAGTAGAAAAATGTATTTGGATAAAACCGCAATGAAGAGCTGAATCCCCCTGTCTTTTTTTAAGTTAGCTGCTTGTCTATTCATAATAAAAACTATACAGGAGAAAACACTGCCCTTTGATAACAGAGCTGAAGATACTGCTTGTTTTATCTAATGAAAGCTTACCCTAATGCTTTTGATGTAAAGCAATGCCAATATTGTTTAATATGAAAGTAATCACTTAAATGCATCCCAGATCACGAAGCTAACTTGGTGTGAATGAAAGGCTTCTTGTTTTAGGATGATCAAATAATTTTTAGTGACACTTTTTAGATACCAAGGTACACTGAGCTCACAGCAGGAAATTAAAGGATTGCAAATTCCAAAGGCAAGATGGGATCAGGGCAGAATGGAATGGGTGCCTTTCAGCTGGATTATACTATACCTACCTATCATGCCTCAACTATTATTATTTAGCCACAGATAAACATGGTGGAGTTTATGGGGGCACACTTTTATTATTCTGTGACTGGAGGGTATTATTTAAAAAGAACAAAGCCAACAAGTGAACTCTCATACATAATTTATTTAAATAGTTTAACCACCTTTACTGTGATCTAATCATATTCTCTTATTCTGAAATCCTTGCTGAGACAAAGCTCCTAGTAATTTGGGACTCAGTGAGAGCATCAGTGGGCTGCTATTTCTAAGGATTTCATTGTCGTCTTGTGCACTGCATTTCTTCTGCTCCGTATGTATTAATTTTCCAGCAAGTGGATGCTTTGTGATGGACTTTTGCCTCCTGCTTTGTTGCTCAGGCAGTGAACCTCTTCCACTTCTCTAGCATGATTGTTCCATATAAGAAAGTGCATGGATTGTATCAGAGACAGTGGGGGTCATTATTACTTCATATGTCAGTTAAAAGATACCTTTTCCCCCTTTGATCAGGTGAGACAATGACTGTAACAGGTTTACTGATGTCCTGAATGTGATCCCACAGCACTTTTTTTGTGCCTCTTAGTAGCTTCTTTTCAACATCAGTTTCCCCTCGTACTGTTTATTTTTGAATCCCTAAAGGGTCAACATGTCTATCAACTACCGTGGTGTACGGGTGGTTTTTTTGTTTTGTTTTGTTTTTTTTTTTTCAATGGAGACCTTGAAATTGGTGATGTTTTGGGGGCAACTCAAATTGTCATATAACCATCACATTAAGAATTCTAGATTTCCTACAAAATATAGAATAGAATCATAGGGTTGGAAGGGACCTCGTGAGATCATCAAGTCCAGGCTCCTGGGGCTTGAACCCAGGACCTTCTGCATGTTAAGCAGTAGTGCTAGCCAGCTTTATGTTCTGATGTCTTTTCTCTTCTTGCTTGGCCCTCTCCTTATTCAAGTGCTTGCTCCTTCTTTGTCTCTTCACTGTTATTCCTGTAATGCTTCCATTTGTATTTTTAAAATATCTCACATAGAAAATTATCCTTTTCTTTAGCTGTATAATGTTATATAAAACTGTATTTTAGCTTATCTATATAAAAGATAATGGGTGATATTTAGTGGAGCTATATCAGAGATGAAACTGGCCCTCAGTTTTCATCATGTTGTTGTTGTTGTTGTTGAAGTTGAAGTCACCTTTGGAAAGCCAAATTGCTTATTTCCTTTATTCAATTATTCCTCTCATGCACCCCTCAGTATCATCTAATCATTGCTGGTTCATGAGAATTAGCCTAATGCTCACGTGATGTATCTGTCTAGTGCTGCCTTCCTCAGTTGTTTCGGAGTGAAGTAAGGATTGTTCCATGGCTTAGGTGTGTGTGTCTTAAATGATTCCTTGTTAGTCCAGGGATTTAGTTCCATTTTGCACATGGCCCCCAATTGTGGGGGAGCATATTTTTTGGCACAGGAGCAGATATGTAGACCAAGAAATTGCCCTAGGCTCACAGCCTCATCAGTTGGAATTAAGAGCAGAAGACAGGAGCACTCTAGGTTTGACTGACAGGCTACCCCTTCCTCAGGTCACCCTGTGATGGATGCTTTGTGAGGCTTCCCTATCATGAGTGAAGGGAGGACTCACTCCCTATCAAATGTGCACAGGGTTTTTAGAAGATTTGTTTAGCATGGTGCTGAACATAAAGTTCTAGTGAGGCTCCCACATACCATTTAGAAATTTTGTGTTATCACTGGCTAACTCAAATGTAACATCATAACAATAAAGGGTGTATAAACTAGTTAACAGGTCATTTAAAAGAAATGTGCAGACCCTTTATTAAGATATCTTTTCTCATCTGTTAGGTTTTTCTTCCAACTGGTGTATGACAGTGTTTTTTCCACAAATAAATAGCACAGCTCCCTAGCCCCTACCATGTAAAGAAATTATGAGAAGACTTGAGCAAACCCACTGACTTCTCAATACTGTATGCTCCTTCAGAGAAGGAGAGGATTTACTGTGGAAATACTACATCTGGATGAAGCTTTTTAATAAAGCCCAAACATTTTCTAAAGGCTATTTAGCTTTCTTGCATTCCAAGAAATTACAGTGAAAAATGTATTGATATTACAATGAATTCAGCTCAAATGGATTGAATAAGGAAAAGGTGGTAGCTAATGAAAACCACCAGGGCATTTGAGCAGAATGCATAAATAGTGCAGCAAGGCTGGATGAACACCTCTACTCTCCCAGTATCCCTAAGAAGAGAAAGCAAATGTAAGTAATTGAACACATTCCTGCAGTTTTCTTCATTCCACTGTCCAAATTGCTCTATAAGAAACATACTAACAAAATAGATCAATTTGTTGTTAACACTAAAGGAAGAAAACAAGCACTGTAGGTGGCTTTGTTCAAGTTTCAATATGAAAGATCTGTGGGCTATGTCTATCACTGAGGTTTAAAAAAATCCTTAGAATCAAGGCCCTGAGTCAGCAAGGTATTTAAATGTATGACTTTATTGGGATTACTCCTGTGCTTTAAGCTTGCTGTTATGAATTTTCCATTCATCTTAATAATTCTTACATCTGGAGCCTTTCTCCAGATCTCCTTACTTGTTGTTGCTGAAATACCTTATTTTCTTTGCAATTATTGATGTTCCCTAATCTTTTCCTTATGCTTCAGCAATCCATATCTCAAACTGAACAGTATTAAAACAATGGGATATATTTGTCTCTGGTGCAATATCATTAGGTGTAGTGCAGTTAAGACAGAGATGAATTCATGTAAAGTCTTCTAAGGTATGTTTTTAGCTGAATTTTGGTTTAGTTTAAATTGCAGGGGACTGGATGACATGGGGGATCAGTAATGTGATATGGAGTCTTTAATTTCCAGGGATCCAGATTTTTAAAGATAGGTAGACACTTGCTCCATTCAGCATTGCAAAGGCCTAAGTGACTTACATGGCTAAATACAATTTTTAAAAATGACTTGGAGGCACTGAGGAGCCTATATCTCACTGAGTCGATGATGCCTTGAAATGCTGGGTAGAGCAATATGTGAATATCCTTAAAAATCCAGGCCTAGGTCAGTAGTGTGAATCCATCTCATGTCCAAACAAAAGTTCTAAAATCTGATATCTTACTTCACCCAATTTATATGAACAATGGTTCAGTGAGTGACTGCATTTTAAAAGTGAAAGAGGTGATTTTGAATTGAATTTAGAGATGGACAACAAGCCAGTAAAGGTGATGGATTCTAGGGTTGGAGTACTGTTGGTTTTTGAAGGGGAAAAATAGCTGCTGAAGCATTTTGGAATACAGAATCTGAGATTATTGCAATTTTTAATGGTTTTTAGTAGATCTTCATATCTAAATGGGAAGGATTAAGGCACAATTAGCAGGGGAACAATTTTATTTGTCCTTTGTTGACATGAAGAATATCAAGTAATGGTACAATTTCATATTACCTGACATTGTATTTTATGCTAGTAATTTGCAGTCAGTCCCCATAGGCTCCTTTTTGTTCTCACTGTGCTCTTAGTGGGTTTTTTTTTTTTGGTTAGAGTTTGAACGGAAACAGTTAACTCATTATGAGCTATTCCTCCAAGTTCTTCATGATGACATTCTCCATTCTTCAGCTCATTGCAAAAAGAGAACATTTCAAGTTGTGTGCAAAGGTAGTGCAAGCTATCCAGAAAGGTTTTCCTTTTCTCAGACTATGACTTCCCCTTCTGGTGTTGCTAATTTTTTTTTCTTCTGATTTCGCTTTGTCAGATGCTTGAAGATGGGGATAAAGTGGGATTGTCTCCCACAAAAGCTCATACGATAAATAAATTTGGTAATTAAAAGTATTTCCAGACTCCTTGTTTGTTTTTTAATCATTTCTGTATCTCTGAATTGTTCAGTAGAAATTAATCCTTATAAGTGTGTTCCCAGCTGGTGGGGGAGTTCTCTAGGTGACTTATACCAAGTATACTGTTCCCAGAATTAGGAGTGAGTCCTTTCTTAGTAAACAGTTTATAGATGGGTGAAATAATTTCATTTAAATGTTGGAAATTGCTGTTAATAGAATATGGTTAACATGAACAGTTTCTTAATGAGCGGAGAGGTAAGTTGACTTTAAGTCATATGAAGCCAAAAGGTTTTTTTTAATTCAATTAGTCATTCAAGAAGTAGTCTGGAGACAGGCAAAATAATGCATCTAAGTAATCTTAAATTCAAATTTAATCCCACTACATTCTGTTTTTTACTAAGGGTAGTTTTATGACCTTGCCAGGAAATCATATTCTATATAATATAGTATTTAACCTATTAAGCGGTTAATGCTTTAATAACAATAGGGTTTCAATATGCTGTTGAAATCATTTACAGAAAAAATTAAATCTTAACCTGCAATTTTGCTTTGGCAAATTCCATCTTGCCAATATTGCTGAAGTCTTCGTGCAATGTTACAGGAGCAGGATAGATAGAGCTAAAAGGTCATCTTGATGTTGCCTTGTGGCCAGAAGTGACAGGTGGAGGGGGCACCTGCTTGAAGCATTCTGGAGGGCAAGTGATGACACCAGCCTTGTGTACCAGTGTTTGGGAAAGAAGAGCCACTTCCACCCTGACTCTCAAGCCCTGAACTCTGTCAGCTGAGCTCCATCCTGGTTACTAGTGGCAAACACTGTCACCCACTGATCTCCTTCCCACTGATGTGTCTCCTTCCCACTGATGCGGTGTCCGCTTGCCTTTGCTTGCTGTGAGATGGGCAGCGCTAGCAGGCAGAAGCTGGCAGCATGTGTGCAAAAATGCTGCCTGCTGGCATATGGCAGACTTTTGCAACATCTGTGTTTTCCTAAACTTGGTCTTAGTTTTTCCACTTGGTGGTGGTGTTACTGGGGAGGGGTTTGGGATGCAGCACATGGATACTTTGGGGCTGGCTGGGAGATGAGGCATAATGGGAAGCAAAGGTGGGAGGGAGAGAAAACAAAATCTCACCAGGGGCACTAGGGTGTGAGGGGGAGAACAGGGCAAACAGTCAGGAACTTGCCTATCCTTTCCCTTACCCCTCCGTCACCACTACCTCCTCACCCTATGGAGGTGATGTGTGGCATGGTCATGTGCCAACCTTTAAATTGTGCCACTCCCATTACTACCAGTTACACATTGGCTCTGGTTGTGATTTCTTTGTCCTTCTTTAGTTGTCTTGTTGCTGCTGTTTGCTTACTTGTAGAGCTTAAATGGACAGGTGAAGCTGAGGGCTGAGAGCCTGACTTGAGGACAAGTTCAGGACCGTGCGTGTAATAATAGTGTAAAAGCAACCAACGGATTTTATAAGCCTAAAAAGCATCTCAATTCAGACCATTTCCTCTTATTTTCCATATTCTCTCTGATGATGAACACTGCCCCCCTGCCATCCCTACTGGGGCTTTGCTCTATTCATGTATCAGCTGCTGTCACCGTCTACAACTCATTTCCTTCATATAGTGTTCTTGGTAGTATTTTCAGCTCATGAATAGTGCTGCTGTTAATCAAACAAACAAGGAGTCCTGTGGCACTTAAAGACTGATATTTATTGCATGAGCTTTCATGGGAGAAAATCCTACTTTGTCAGATGCTTTGGATCTTGGCTGTTGTTAATGCACATGCAGCACTTCTCTAATTCTTCAACTTTATGATTATGTTGATTTTGTGTGTGTGGAAGGAAATTCTAAGAACATCTTTAAAAAATATTGTTTTACTGCTGCTTCTCTGCTGTTCATTTTTTGAAACATTTCTTTGTTCCAATAGGGTTTAATAGGAGTGAAAGTTGTGTTTCAAATGAGCCTAGAGACTCGTTTCTTATCTGAATGTCTTCTAGTTCTTAAAATAGTCTTTTTAATGAAAATGGCTCTTAAAAAGAGAAGTTTTGAAATGCAAATGGCCATCAACAAAGGCATCATTTTTTCTTAACAGTTTTTTGACGTTTTTTCTCATCTTCCTGTGTTTGGTAAAGAGTTACTTAAGCATTGCAGATAAATGAGAGAAAGAGAGGGTATGTAAAGCACGTTAGTTAAGTGCCAGTTCTCTCTACTAGGTTTCTGACTGTTCTTTGCATCTATGTTCCTTAACTCAAGTACAGAATTATTATACATTTTGAGTTTTATTGGCTAAAGCAACTTTTAAGGCAAATAAATCCAGAAGGCTGACCTGATGTTACAGGATGGTGCTACATCCCCAGCACCACCCTTGGCTTCAGTGGCTTTACACTCAGCACTGGTACAAGTCTCTGTTTCCCATCTCAAAGATCAGAACTGGAGAAAGTTTACTCCTCCTCTTGCTCTCTAGGAGCCAGCTTCTCCACACTGTCCAGTACAGAACCTTCTCCCTTTCATTCCTATGTCAGAAGAGGCTTCCTCTCTTCAAACCAATGGTATTCACATCAGAGATCCACTTCATCCATTTCAGCAATGATGTGGCCTACACTAGCATTGTCCCACAGCACTCCACTGTTGTTCTGTTTGACATACTGGAGACTTCAGTGTAGAACATCTAGGATCTGATTGCCCTGAAATCAGTCAAGAAGATTCAGATGTTCACATTCTGTTTCATCACTTGTGAGCTTCCTGGCTGTGGGCAGGAACAGCAAGAATAATGATGAAGTTTTGTGGCCTGCATTGTGCAGGAAATCAGACTAGATGGTCATATTAGTGCCTTCTGATCATAGAACCTATTAGTCTATGAAGAACAGTTAGTTTCTTGAGGTACTGGACCCATGTCTTTAATTGCCTCCCAAAGACCTGTCTCCCTCTTCTCCTAATAAGGCAGTCTCCTTGGCACCTGGACCAGATCCTGGTGATTTTTTTTTTTTTTTTTTTTTTTAGTCTTCCACAACGGCTGTTCAATATTGCTGAAATCCATGAAATAGAGACCTCGGTATTTCAGGAAAAAAATCATTAGTTGTTTGACTGCCTATAATCAAGCATACTGCAGACTGTTCCTGATCACCTTCCTCTCCTCCAAGTTTTTAAAAAGGGATTTCTTGAGGAAATGCCCCATGATTTTTCTGGGGACTGAGGTTAGACTGACTAGTTTGCAGTTTCTCAGATCCCCCTGCTTCCATTTTTTTAAAAGATGTGCACATTATTTGCCTTTTTCCAATCATTTGGGACCTCCCCAATTACCAGAAGTTTTCAAAGATAATGGTGAATGGCTTGGCAATCACATCAGCCAACTCCCTCAGCACATTTGATTGCTCACATTGCATCTGGCTACATGGACTAATGCAAGTCCAAATTTTCTAAAGAGTCTCTTGAACCTGTTCTTTCGTCACCCTTGAGTGCTGCTCACCTCTTTCCCTTGCTGTGCTGCCCAGTGCAGTAGTCAGGGAGTTTGGTTTCATTAGAGATTTGGTGGCCCCATGGCAATCCCGAGACCCTACACTGTGGAGTAGTAATACCTGCCAAACATGTCTTGAACACTCACAGAGCTTTTCCTGTTGGGCCAACTAATGTTTGATTTCTCCAGTCTCAGATCACAAGATTACTCTGTTCCATATTGGTTATTATATTATACTCATCACCGCAGTTTCTGAGCATCTTCCAGTAGTGCATTATGAGATGTGACTACACTTTTGTCACATGGTGGCTGCTGTCTCCATGTTCTGCTCAAATGGTGAAGTATGCATAGTGGAACGTTGTATTAGTGAGTTGCTATGTATTTGTATTAGAGAAAGCCCAGTCAAAATATGATTTGCACATCGAGTGGAGATTGGTGGTGTGTCCCCCGCCCTCCAACTGTTAATTTGGGGACCAAGTTCTTTTATAAACCCATATGAACCTTAAATAACTATGTTCAAGTTAAGTTCTGGCTTTTTTCACTGAGTTCTACTTGAGGATGACTAGAATAGTGCAGGTCTGTAGAAATTGAACAGAGGCAGCCTGAGATTTTCTGAATGAATGAAGGCAGAATATCTATGGTGTTGGGAGAATGTGCTGACCAGCAGTACTTTGTTCTATTGCTGAAAGATTCATAATGCCTCACTTCTTTCCTTGCCATGTTCATACTCTGATACCTACAAACAGTTTGGACCAGGAGTGCCACTGAATGACTTGACCAGCCCAAGGGAGTCTGAATCATGGCTAGTTTCTACGCTAGTAAACTAGGGGAAGAAGATCCAAAGGTGTAGTTGTGTCAGTCTAGTGCTGCAAAACAAACAAAGGAGTTGTATGGTACTTTTAAAGACTAACAAATTTATTTATATATTATTATGCAATAAATGAATTTGTTAGTCTTTAAAAGTGTCACAAGAGTCCTTGATTTTTTTAGGGGAAAAGGAGTTTCCCTATGAAGCATCTTCTCTCAGAACACCTGGTCAGGGGCACCAATAGTTTACTCTTTATTTGTTAAGGACAAAATATGTGTTTTGGTATTTCAGAAGGGGAAAAAAACACACACACAAAGCCAAAGAAAAAACAAAACAAAAAACCCAAACAAAACAAAACTCCAGGCTGTGGCCCATGGAATTTATAGACTGAAAAATTTTGCGCTCCTTAAGCACCTTTTGGACTCCTGCAGCATCTTCCATGTAAGAATCTCAAAACACATAGAAACCATAATTTATATTAATAAAATCTCAGTGAAAATACAAACAGTAGTATTATCATTTTACACATGAAGAAAATCCATGCACAGAGTAAGGATTCACCCAAAATTACACTGGCAATCTGCAGCAAAGTTGGAAACATAAAACTAATTTTCTGACTTCCAGTGCCAGGTTTAATCACAAAGACCATAATTTGTGCCATCTTTCTATTTATAAGGAAAAAATGCAAGTAATGCATAACAAAATGCTTGGAATAGCAGTGTCAAAGTAATCAAAATTCTAATTATACAACATCTTTTGTTTAAGGGGAAGGAAGTGGCAAGGCTGGTTTTTGCTCTGAAATAATTCAGCTGCTGCCCCATGTTTCTTTACATTGTTCTGAGTCCACTCAGTGGTGCATAGTAATTTTCTTAATAGCTAATATTCTTTAACAATGCTAAGAATGTAAGGTGGAAAAAGGAATCATGAGTTCATCCAATTGAGATTAAATTAATTTTTGCTTTTATTTATACTTTTTTAGGGATAATTGTTTTATTTTTACTATCTGAACATGTATTCATGCCAGATGATAAACGGATGGAATAGATAAGGGACCAAATTACAAATTCTGGAGCACCAGGAAATTCTCCTGTACTTAATGATGGTTACTGCCTCTTTGATCCCTGGTTTCAGTGTCATTCCTTTAGTTTCTGGTCCAGAATTTCTCCAGCTTGGCCCCTCTTTGCTTATATTCTTATACATGTTCTCATTACATGCTCCTTAATTTTTTTTCAGTTAGGATTACACATGTGCAAGCTTTAGTTTACACCTCTGTTGCTGTTTATGCAATTTTCATGGTGTTTTGTGTCACTCTGCTCCTGGGTTTTCATATTAAAAGAGGACTTTTACCATTATAGGTTTGTATAGTTATTACACTAATTAACTTCCCTAATACCTAAAGTCTTCTAATGCAATGCATCATTTTTGTTCTATCAGCAGTAGCATTAATTTAGGAAATCAGCAAATCTATGTAAGTGGAGAAGAACTGGCAAAACAGCACTCATGCCCACAAGGTAGGCTGAGGCCTTTGCACAAGTGTTACCTCATTCATTATTCATAATAATAAATTATTAAAATATAACCAACAAAGCTCTTAAGAATTAATAAAATGGTAAGATTTCAATATCATAAGTCAGTATGTGTGTATCATTATAGTCTTCTGTTGCAGAGGGAGTCAAGGTGAGGCCCAGGTCCTCAGAATTTCTTTATTTCTTTGAACGATGGTTTTCCATTTAAAGTCTAGCATTATATTTCCAAATCCTCACCAAAAAAGCTTCATCAGTAATTTTGCTCATTACATTTAGGCACATTTATTTAATTTTAGCTCCTTAATAATCAGTTGCACACAATAAGTATTTATCCAAGGACAAAAGTGTATTTGTAACAATCTGTATCACCAGAATGGATTTCTTGGTCAACATCTGCAGCAATAACAGAGCTATGAATCTAAATAATGCATGATCTGCAGTAATTTCTATAAGGTGTATCCTAAGGCTAGTAGCACTTAATTGCAAGCCATTATGTGTATTCTTTCAAGATTAAAATTTTGTAATAACTGATAAACAAAACTTCCAGAACATATGGAAGAAAGCTCCCGCTTTTCATATTTTACATACATACTTTGCTTTTTGCTCTATGACACGTCATATGCTTTTAATATACTATTGTTTCCTTTCATGTGAAATAAGTGTTGTACTATCATTTCCAACTCTTTCACTGAGTTTTTTAAATAAAATGAGCACTTTAGGAATTTTAAAGGGGAGAGGCCATAAGTAAGAGATGCTCCTGCTTGCCCCATTTTTGGAAAAAAAAGTTGTGTGGCACTTTAAGACTAACAGATTTATTATGTAGTAGTCCATACAGACAGACAGAGAAACACAAAAAGAGAGAAATCTATATATTTTCCAGTTATTAAACTGAGTAAATACTTACAGAGATTAGACTATTTTAAAATAGGTCTCTGTATCAAACAATAACAAAGAGGAATGGTAACAAAAAATTCTGGACAAAGTGATCACAGAGAAGTCAACATGTCAAACTAAAACTCAACAAGACAAAAAAACTAATACATTTAGCTTCTTATTGATTGTTTTCTTTCATGTTCAGCAATCATATAAGTGAAAAACACAAGATTAATTCCAATGGGGTTGCCATTGTTGGCGTAAATTTAGTGGTTATATCCATTGTAAAATCACTGGTTATGTATTTGGTTGTGTTTGAATGTATTTTGTGGTGTTAATGTGGGAAGTGAATGTTTAGTGCTGCTCCTCCCCAGCACTCAGCTGCTTAGGGAAACAGAGAAACATGGCAGCCCCCACTGTAAGCAGCAGCTATTGAACTTTCGGCTATGTAAGCCAATAAGGCAGACCATGGGTGCGAAAAAGGCTGCCCCCTTATTGGAAGGTGAGCCTAGCGATTGGACGAGGGAGTTTGTTCTTAAGGAGCGATCTCTGAGGAGAGAAGGAGAGAGGGCTCCCTGGGCTGGCTCTCCCTGTGTTGGCGCTGAGTGTCAGGGAACTCCCTGTGGTGAAGAGGCTGGCATCTGCACCTCTGGCCTGCCTCAGATATCGAACCGAGGAAGGGAAAAGGGAGCCTCGGGGTCTGCTGGACAGAGATATAGAACTGGATTTCTGGTTTTATTGAATCAGAGATTCAGGCTGGAGACAGAGATCCCTGGCAGGCTCTGAAGTGGACGGGTGCTGCAGGAAAACCCCGAAGACCTGGAGAAGAGAGAGAAAGAGAAAGAACTGTGAGCTGGCACCTGCTTAAGGACTTTGTCATAGGGGTGAACGGGCTCTTGCTCAAGGACAGGCCGGAAGGAGGCCCAGAAGTCACTGAACCAAGTTGGATCGGGTTGGCCGGCACTTCATGGGATCTGTTAGGAGACTTTCGGTGTCCACGCCATCCGGCGAAGAGCAACTGTGAGGCCCTGAATGAAAGTGTGGGGAATGGGGGTCCCAGGAGAGAGGGGTACTTACCGTTTATCTGGGGTAAATCCGGGGAAGCACAGTCAACTTACATGGTACAGGGGCCTCAAGTGTACTTTGAATAGGGGTCTTGGGTGTTAATGTGGTAATGCTGGTTGTTCTAATATGTTTTAATGTGTTTTACTGAGCTATTTTGTTATAGTGATAAGGTTCCTCCATCCTAATCCCCAGTTCTCTTCCCCTTAAATAAATAGGCTTGGTTTGATGAAGAATGAGTCCAGTGTGTCTGTGAGTTTGCACCAAAGTCACACAGGTTGATAGATGCCTGCGGCAAGGGGGACCTGTAAAGAAGGGGGTGTCCGAATAAAAGGGAGTAAAAAAAGACACTTTCCCCTAACGCTGGGTTGGTCTAGTTCAGCAAAATGAACAGGGAGTTCTGTAGCACTTTTAAAGACTAACAAATTCATTTATAATGTAATCGCATGTGTAAGATATCAAGGACAGTGGGCACTAGAGAGTGGTGAAGGCTTTGTTCCCTATTGACTAGATGCAGTTAGCAGAGGGTAATTAGGTGCAGCTGAGGCCAATCAGGCTGAGCCAGGTGCCTGATAAAAACCCCCTGCTCCAAACAAACAGGGCACAAGCTGGCAGAGGAGCAGTAGTGTGGTGCTGTGCAGAGTGAAGGAGCGGAGGAGTTTAAGGAAGGTACTAGGCCTAGGAGGAAAAGTACAAGCAGGGACAGAGAGCTGAGGGAAGGAACACTGTCTAAAAGGAGGCAGGGTGCAAGGAACTGACACGGCAGAAGGGGGAAAGCAGCCCAGGGGAGAGACTTGTGGATTTGAACATTGTCTGCAGCACCTAGCTGGGACTCATGGGGCCCCTGGGCTGGGACCCAGAGTAGAGGGCAGGCCTGGGTCCCAAACCACCTCTGCCATAGAACCACACTGAAGTACCGTATATCATTACGTATAAGCTGAAAATTTTGTGCCTGAAGATTGGCTTCAGAACAGACTCTTGGCTTATACTCAAGGGAATACGGTAGACAGCCCCTCCCAGGAGTTTCCCAGACCACGTGGCAGGCCGGAGCCCCAGTGTTGCTGGGCGGCCATCTTGGGCAGTCGGCCGGGGCTGGGGCTGGAGTGAGGAGGGGACCCCGGCATCTGGAGCGGCCATGTAAGGGAGCCTGGGGGGGGGGTCGGCCTGGACATTGAGGGGGGGATTCAGGGAGGCCAGGGAAGTGGTGGCAGGGACTGGGAGTTGGGGAGGGGGTCGGGGAGCTGAGGAAAGTGATGGGATGGCTGAGAGGGTTTGGGGGGGTTCAGGGAGACCAGGAAAGGGGCAGCAGGACTCGGGCATTGGGGGGGGGGGGGTCGAGGAGTCTGGGAAAGTGGCAGGAGGACCCAGGGTTTTTGGGGAACCCAGGGAAGCAGCAACAGGGAGTGGGGATTGGGGGGGGGGTGCCTGGCAGGCTGGGAAGAGCGGCAGCAGGGGTTGTGGGGTGACAAGGAAAGGATGTTGGGGAACAGGGGAGCAACAGCAGGGAACTGAGAAGGGAGTAGGGGGGCCGGCAGTGAAGAGCCAGGGGGCAGCAGGAGGAGCCGGGGGACAGCAGTGGGGAAGGGGCAGAGTGGGGGGGCAGCAGGTAGCAGTGAGGGAAGGGTGGAGTAGGGGGTGGCAGTAGGAGGAGCAGCAGGGGGCAGCAGTGAGGGAAGGTCAGAGCAGGGGGCAGCAGCAGGAAACTGAGAAGTGAGCAGGGGGTAGCAGGGGTGACAGCAGCAAGGAAAGGGCAGAGCAGGTGGGAGCAAGGGGGCAACAGTGAGGTAAATGAGAAGTGAACAGGGGGCAGCAGGGGTGACAGCAGTGAGGAAAGGGCAGAGCAGGGGGCAGCAGGGGTGAGGGAAGTAAGAAGAGGGCAGAGCAGGAGTGAGGAATGGACAGCGAGGGGGCAAGGGAAACACAGCAGCAGAGATTTTGGGGTAGGGAAGCTGTCAGAAACTCCAGAGGAAGCTAGCAGCAGTGGGTGGGGGGTTAGGGGCCAAGGCCAAAAGGGGACCTCAGCTAATACCTGGGTCACCAATTTTAGCTTCTTTTTGGGGCTCAGAATTGGGGGGTTGGCTTGTGCCCAGATCGGCTTATGCCCGATTATATACAGTAAGCACCCTGTGCAGTGGAGTTGGGGTAACTGGAGTCACTCTGACTCACTACCCACAAGAAAAATGCAAGACCCACCAGGGAGATCTGGCAGTTTGTCACACATGATAAATACTTTTTTTTAGTCTTTTAAAGTGCCACAGGACTCCTGGTTTGCTTTACAAGGCTATTTGTTTCTAAAGATTATAACCAAAGCAGAACATGGCAAAAAAATGGAAAGTGCATGGAGAACAAGGCTAACTTTATAGCCCTTTGTGAAGGAGAATAATACACTAGACATATATTGCAGAAGCACTCAGTTTTTTAAAAAGTTGTTTTCATTCTTATCCTTTAGTCATGAAAGTTTTTTCTTTTTCTTTTTCTTTTAAAAATAAAGCTTCTCTGACACTAATATTTCTTTGTTTCTTACTGTCTGTACATTGAATAACATTATTCTGCTGCATTTGAAACATAGATTTTTACATTGACTCATGCAGAAGGGATATACAATAAAATGTTTGGGTAATTTCCAGTATGTGAAAGCTAGACATGATCCTCTGTCTGTGAAGCTCATGGTGCATAAGTTGTTCTGCTTGGAAGTACTTTCACAATCAATTTAAGAAGTGGCTTGAGCTTCTTTAAAAAAAAAAAAAAAGATGCTCCAGGATATGGTAAAATGATTCTGCTTCCTGTGTTCTTCACCAAAATGCTCTGTTGGGCTAAGGTGGTTATTCCCAACAATTTTGGCTCACTGCTGCTATCATTTCTATAACCTTCAAGGGCCATCTGTCTAGGCCAGCATCCCCCTCCTCCCCTCCCTCACTGCAGCCAGGTAGAAGGAGTTCAGTGAAAGAGAGTTCACTGTCTCCTACATGCTTTCCTATCTCTCTGTGTCCTCTAGCCCTGTGCACTCCACCTGAATCCCTAGGCAGTGGCTTCCATTTGTGGCCAGGGGGAGAGAAGACCAGTGCTCTCCTTCCTTTGTCTCCAGCAGGGATTTCAGCATCTATGGACCCAGGCAAAATGCTTTACCTTGCTCACTGCTGCCACCAGGGTCAGAGGAGCACTGATCTTCCCTCCCCTTTGCTGTAGCAAGGAGCCTGCACTAGTCTTTTAGGCCTGCAGAAATGTTCTTTGTCTATTTCTATAGCAGAGGCTCTCTTCTGCAGCCAGTGGAAGGAGAGTTATGGGACACTTTGAAAGCCCCCATGGTCCTGTTTGGGCCCCCTGGCCAGGGATATGTGTACAGGTGGATTTTCCAGGTGGGGCAACAGAGACTTGAGTAGATTTACCAAGTGTCAGAGCCTGGATTCTTCAGTTGGTAAAACACTGTATTATAGAATCATAGAAACTGGAAGGGACTATGAGAGGTCATTGAGTCAGTCATCTGCATTCGTGGCAGGACCAAGTACCTACCCTCTTAAATTACCTCTTATAGGTTTTTGTCTAACCTGCTCTTAAATACTTCTGATGTTGGAAATTCTGCAACCTGCCTAGGCAACTTACTTCAGCGGTTCATTACCTTGACACTTAGGAATTTTTTCCCAATGTCCAGCCTAAACCTGCTTGATGTAATTTAAGCCTATTGCTTCTCATCCTATCATCAGCAGTCAAGGAGAACAATGTTTCTCCTTTCTCCTAATGACAACCTGTTAGGTACTTGAAAACTGTTATCACGTTCACTCTGTTTCCTTCTCTTTTTCCAGGCTAAACAAACCCAGCTCTTTCAATCTTCCTTCATAAATCAGGTGTTCCAGACCTCTAATCAGTCATGTTATTCTTCTCTGGACTTTCTCCAATTTGTCCATATCTTTCCTGAAATAAGGTGCACAGAACTGGACATAGTACTCCAGTCGAGGCCTAATCAGGGCCGAGTAGAGTGGAAGAATTGCTTCTCGTGTCATACATCCAGAATGGTGTTTGCTTTTTTTGCAACAGCATTACAATGTTGACTTATATTCAGCTTGTGGTCTGCTGTGACACCCAGATCGCTTTGTGCAGTATTCTTTCCTAGGCAGTCATTGCCCTTTTTGTATATGCACAATGGATTGTTCCTTCCTAAGTGGAGTACTTGCACGCGTCTTTAATGAATTTCATTCTGTTTATCTCAGACAATTTCACCAGTTTATCCAAATAATTTTGAATTGTGATCCTATCTTCTAAAGCACTTGCAACCCCTCCCACCTTAGTATCATCAACAAACTTTACAAGTGTACACTCTATGCCATCATCTAATGTCTCTCATACAATGCGCGTACTTAGATCAAATGTAAAACAGATAACGTTTCCCTACCTTTCCAAAGAACTTTGAATTCTACAGATGCAAATATGGTGCAAGGCATTTATTTTATTTATTATTCACTCTTTTTCTGATAATCTGACTTAGACACTAGGCCAGTTTCACTCAGCTAAGTGTTGGTTCTAAAATCCAGGATGGATCTAAACAAAGTTAGTCCCCAATTCTGATCGCCAATACTTGAACAGTGGAAGTACAAGAGATGTGCACGGAGAAACAAGAGGGAATGTGGTCTTGATGTCCAATTTTGTAATCACAGAAAGACTCCAGACTATTCATAGTTGTTCTGATTTAGTGGATGCCTCAGGTGTGTTTGAGCAATAAGGCAAAAACCTCGCTGCATACTTGAGGTGAGCATTAATTAGCACTAGCATACCGTCTGTCATGTCTTAATGGCTTAATTGTTAGAGAACATAGTGACCCATAAAATAGTGGTTAAGAACTACACTAAAAGAAGTTTGAATATGCTCACAAATTAGTCTCTAGAGTAGTTTTCTTAATGTGGCTTGCATATCAAGCTGGCTAGCCTTGTAACAAAAATTGTCTCTGGATATCTCAAGTATCAGTATAGCTTTCTTTTGCTGTTTGTAACTGCTCTTGTTATTAAGGTAGTACTGTACATTTGAGTCTTTGTAATATATGTTATGCAGTTAAGTACATTCACATTCATAGATTCACTTTAGAGTACAGTTGAGAGGGGTGGGTGGAAGAAGATGAGAATTCCACTACCACTGAAAGTTGATTGAAGTACCAAGAACAGCAATTATGTTCTTTCTACTTCCATAATCTCAACAAGTAAACATTCCCTTTGTTAGATGTAATTATCAAAAATGAATTTGCTTTTATCAGAAGTAGTGTCATGTTTTCATTGTAGTACTAGACTTGCCACAAAATAAATTTTAGAGGCAAATTTGAAAGTATATGGCTGTAAATTTATATTGATTTCTGCATAAAGGAAGGTCTAAGTGTGTTTTTATTTATATGTTCTTATGTACAAAGAATTAATTTAACTACCTTACTGTAATACCAAAGCTTACTGCAATTGAGAATGCAATTTATAAAGCAGATACTAGTTGCTAGAAGAACCTGCTGAAATATGTTGTGATTCCCTCAAAGCAAACCGTTGTATGTCATAGCACAACAGAAGTCTTTTAAATGGATGCCAGTTAAATGGATATTTTTATTTTGAAAAAGAATTCTTCTATTTTGGTAGCTAAATATTATATTATCTCAATAGTTATTTCCTGTTATCTTTACAAGTTGGGATACCATGTTCTTCTGAAAAAGAAAAATAGTATTAACTCTGCATTAAAATATAATTATTTTAACAAATACACAGTGAAGAGAGAGAGAACAGTAAGGTTCCCATCTGTTAGAGATGGGAGCTTATTATTAATTTATGGTTTGAATTTACAGTATGCTGTAAAATATGTTTAATAATATATAGGCCTTAGTGGAACCTGTTTAGATACAGTGATGTTTCAGGAGCCAGAGAGTTAAGTGCTGCCTTAGCCGCCTTTACTCATCTTTAATCTAAAATGGTAAACTGTTGGCTTCCATTACAAAATTTTCAAGTCTAGCTGTCCTCTGTTTTTTTTTTTTGTTTTTTTTTTTAATTTTGGCTGAATGCCCTTTGACTTTAATGGGATTTTTTCCTCCTGAATATGGAATGAGTAGGGGCTGGAGGATCTGGTGCGTTTGAAAACTTGTTTTTGTTGCAGTGGGGGGAGGAAGTAGTTTGCGGAGTAGACACAAAGGGCATGCTTCTTGCTGTGGGTGTAGTATGTGGTTTTTTTCTTTGTGGTGCAGTGACTACAAACACCAGGGCAGACAGGGGTGATAGTCTAAGAAGCTAGAGTAGTGACCGTGCGAGGTCTAGGTAGCTGCCACCTTCTGGAGGTGGAGTCTTCCCCTCTTAAGGCATTCGTGTAGTTCCTGACACAGTGTCCATTTACTTGGGAAGGAGGACCTGAGAGAGAGAATTTTACGAATTGCATAACTTGCATGTATTTCTCTTGGAGAAATTATCCAAATGATAGAACATAATGAATTTTTAAAAAAATCATCAATCTTACCCTGCAACTGAATAAATAAAGTGTATAGTTTAGCAGTCCCTTCAAAAAACAATATTTTATGTTAGAGAGAGGGAGGGAGAGGCTGGATATGAAATTTGCCTTTTTCTTAAGCCAAAAGTTGAGGGTTGTATGAAACCTTTTGGAGCCTTGGGGATTGACAGTTTATATTTGAAAAAGATTTGATACATAAGGATGTTATTTCCCTCTCACTTAAAACTGTTTTTTTTCACTGGCATAGCTCAGTTGACTCTAATGGAGAAACTCTTGATTTATAATTTAGCAAGTGAAAGAAGAATCAGGCTGAGTTATTGCTTTTCGTTTGTCCCCTCCCCCCCACCCTTATTGCAGATGTCCCAGTTTCAGCTAGTTTCAGTGAGATTGTAGGTGTAAATTAATACTGTTTTGTATTCAATTATCTATTAAAATAAATTTGCCTTGTTTAACAAGGCAGATCACCCACAATTTTCACATATAGATGGAAATAATGTATGTTTCAGATTGATTTTTTTAATTTGCAGATGGGTTCAGGAGCAAATTGAAGGAATAGTAGAGACTCATTCTTTTAGAGGGTCTCTCTAAATGTAAATACATCTTAAAAATCATTGTGGACTTTAGTGTAATAGAGTACAATTTTATAGTTGTATAACTTTGTTTTGATTGAATTTAATTGGAAATCTATCAAGTTGGTTTTAGTTTTTTTGAGCAGTCTGACTTTTTGTTTAAACTTTAATGATTGTAGTCATACAGCTACTGCTCTAATATTGAATACTGTAATATTAAAAATGGGACTAGTCGTGATGGGCCAAATTCTGTGGTTGTTACTTCATCAAATGCTAATTGAAGTCAATGAAAATTTAACTTGAATAAAAGATTGAGGGCCACATAGAAAAAAAATAAAAAACTGCAGAAATGATTAAATTTTTATAAGGACGAGGGGTGCTAAACTTCCTCTACACTTCAGAGAGTCCACAGAAGCCCCTTCAAAATCTCCGTGAGTTTTTGACTCTGATGTGTAAGACCATAGATGTCTAAAACAATATGACAAACAAGTAGTCTGGTGGCACTTAAGACTAACAAATTTATTTATTGCATGAGCTTTTGTGGGGGAAAATCTCACTTCGTCAGATGCTTTGAAGATGGGAAACTTGAGAGCAAAATAGATGCAGGGGAGTTAGGGCCAGCTCAGGGGGCTATGGTGCCCCAAGCTGGCTTTTGCTTTTGCTACCCCACCACAGGGTGGAGGCATGGAACCTGGCCCAGATGTGGAGCAGGCCAGCCCATTGGGTGGACTCCTTTCTCTTGATCCTCCCCTGGGCCAGCTGTTCCTCCCTAGGGGCAGGGAAGGCCAGCCCAGAGGTGGGGCAAGAAGGCAGAGGGGCAAGAGCGTCAAATCTGGCTTCTGGGCTGGCCCACCCCCTCCCAGTGCAGCACTGTGGTACCCCTAAAGCAGTGGCGTCCTGAGCCAGGGCTTCATTCACTTATGGGTTGAGCTGGCCCTGAGGGGAGTGTAAGTCACAGGATCAGGTCAGACTACTACAGCAAATCAAAGCAGTTGTTTGGATTCAAACAGTGGAGTATGGCAATTAGCAGGGAGGTGAGTGGGGTGCAAGTAAGGAAACCAGAATTATCTGTTGGCAAAAACCAGTGTTTTATGTATGTTCTGTACTTTGGCTATTGTTTCTAGAACTTCTTTCTGTGCCACTTCTTATTCTCTGCTAAGCAAAATGTGAACCCAATGAACTCTTGAACTTATGATGTCTGTGTGTTTTGAAATGGGGCCAAATGAGTTCTGATTTCATTTAGAAGATACTGAAGTATTTTTTTCTTTTAAAATAATTTATGTTTATGTTTAAAAGACCTAGTTGATCAAAAAGCTCTGCTGATATGGACATGCATAATAGTCTACCTGATAGACAGCTATGGGGGGGTGAAGGCAATGAGGCTAGGTCTACACTGGCAATTTAGGTTGAATTAAGGAGGCTTAATTCAAACTAAATTAGCCCCTGTCTACACTGGACTTTCCTTAAGTTGAATGAAGAAATTCCTTAATTTGACTCAATGAAAGCTTAATTCAAATTAATAAGAATCTCCTGTTAGTTCAAACTAAGCCTTAATTGGACTCCTTAGTTTAAGTTAAGGATGATGTTGACCTGGTTTAACCATTAATTTGATTTTAAGGTCAAATTAAGGGCATTTAGGTAAAATTAACAAAGTAGACTAAGTTGACTTAACTGTAAATTGACTTAGTCCACTTTGTTAATTTGACTTAAAGTCGAGTTTAGTTTGAAGTAAAGTTGAACTTATTAGTTCCAATTAACAAATTCGACCTAACTTTTTCTAGTGTAGACATACCTGAGAGAAGTTTGATGTTCATTCTCACCACCTTCCTTTTGTTTAAACTTTGGTTAATAATAAATGTTCTTTCTCATGTAACCATTGACTAATAGAATTGAGAATACCTGTTGCTGTTGACAGAGTCTAGAACTCACAGTGAATATACTCAGTTCCTTCCTTTATTCTAGGTGTCCTGGAACTACTTAGATATAGGATTGGAGTTTATTTTTCATGTGGTATGAGCAGAATGGTGACCACTTTTTCTGTGTTAAGAGCATATACAGCAGAGGATAGATAGAACTGCATTGACTAGAATAAAATTTGAATCTTTGACTGTTAGTCCCTTGATGGATAAAAATGAGGTCATTATGGGATGAATTATTGTTCTAAGCAGGTTGTTTTTACCTGTTTGAAAGCAGTTGGCAAACCTAATTTTATTTATCAGCTGTGATGCCAAGGTACTATGGTGATAAACACATTAAAATATCTTTAAAATAAAATGGATAGTACAGAAATATTTGTTATAAGATTGACAGCACAATTGCAAACACTGCCAGGCTTTTCATCCAAAGCTGTTTTTCAAAGCCAGTAATGATAAGAAAGGTTTTCCTTTGCACTGATGAATCATCATTTAGCTTAATAATGCTGCTTGATAGGAGCAGAAGACTACTGTCCTGCTGTTTTTATGATATTGGGAAGTAGAGACTGCTGATGAGCTATCTTCATGCTTCTGATTAAAGTAGGCATCTTAAATAAGTAACTGGTTGTGTTGTTCTAGAATAAAATGGACTAGCCAGTATCAAAATATAAGAACTTAATATTTTGAATGGTTTTGATCTAAACAAGTGCAATGGACTCAAGAATAGATTGTTGGCATGTCACATGATTCAGTTTTGTTCCTTACAGAGCAAGTTCTGTTGAATATTTTGTTTTTTATCTGGAAACTGAATCAGAAAGGAATAATTTCACCACAGAAGATATCCTCTCTAAAAATTAATTCCTGAGGAGTAATCGTTAGCATTAACATTTTGGTTGTCATCAAAAGAAGGACATGGCACACAGCATGCATCTGTGGAGCCAGATGATTCTTTAGCTGATTGTATGCTGAGTGTTTTGAAGTGTTGAAAGCTTTCAGTACAACTATTTTTAAAATTATTAGCTTTTTTGTTTTAAGCAAAATCAACTATAATTGTTAAGAGCATTCCACATAACATGAAAAAATCTGACTTCATTTGTGTGAATTCCAGAGGCCAGTTGCATGCTTAGGGACTTTCTAACATTCAAATGTAGGTGTGAGATTTTGAAAAAAATATCTTTTCAACTCTCAATATAAACCTTCAAATAATTCAGAGTTTAAAAAAAAAGTATTACAGGAACACAATATATTACACATACTGCTTCTGAACAGTCCACAGAACCTGTGAAATGACTTTCAGATGAGCTGGTGGTCAGCTCTTGCATACAATGAGACACAATTGTCATTCATTGTTTCCAATGTATCTTATTTAAAGGTCGGTGTTAGAACTGATGTACATGATGTCCAAGATTTTCAAAAAAGAGGGATTTAAACTTAGGCATTTATATCTGAACAGCTGCCAAATTATTGTAAGTGCTCAACAGACAACAGCTCTCACCGAGATCAGTGAAGACTATTGGGTGCTGAGAACTTCTCTGAAACGCAGTCAGGTTTTAGATATGGATTTAAAAGCCTATCTTTGAATAGCCTAAAATGTGCATGGTATATATCTGGTATACACCTCAGACTGTGTGTGTGTGTGTGTGTGAGAGAGATCAAACCAAAACTGTTTTTTATTGTGCTGCAGGGAAAGTATTTCTTCTGTGTGTTTGCTCGTTACTGAGTTATTTAGGGTTATGTAGAATACCTCTCACCTCCTTCAGGACTATATCCTGTGAGGAGCTCAGAACCTCACATAATTGGGCATTTAAACAGTTGGCTTTTGTGTCCCATGATGTTGGTTACATTATGATTCTGTGCTGTAATGTCAGAAACTTAATTGTTAAAACTAAGCCAAGAGAGAAAGCAGATTAAAAAAGAATGAGTTTTTTTTTTTAATGCAGATATCCTGGTGATTAGCAATGATCGGCAAGTAGATAAGAGTACAGTTTTTGTTTCTAACAACAAACAAGGAGTCCTGTGGCAGTTAAAGACTAGTACAGTGTGTATCTTGTGTCTTTAAAAAAAATAAAAGTCTTTTGTGGGGATGTTGAATGGTTTTGTCTCATACTTGGAAAGTTTTGAGTCTAGTCCTGAAAATATTTATTAGCAGGGCTGTACCTAATCTGCTCACAGTAGTGATACAGCTTTCAGTACCATGTGTTTGCAGAAGTGGACCCTTCCTCTTTGCTTAATTTTAAAATATTCTGGAAATCATTTATCATAAAGTCATTTTTTATATAGAAGTTCATTTAAGATTTAACTCCCCCCCTCCAAATGAGGTAAGGCTTTGAAATCTTAAGAGCTTTATTGCTTATCCAGTTGTCATCTTTGTTGTTCAAACAGTGAAACATGACATGAGATGTGTTTGCTTGTATATCTCCACACTTCAGGGGCAATGCTGGGAATAAGGGGTGATCATAAACAGTGAGCTCCATGATGTATACAAGCTTGAGTACCACTGTTTTTGAGAAAATGCATCTTTTAGAGCCTATAACATCCTTTCCTTACCCTTCTCCACCTGCAATAAAGGCATGAATCTTTTGCGACTTACCAATATTCTTTCATGTCTCTTGTAAAAAGAGTCCTTTCCCCTTTCCAGTTGTCAAATCCTTTCCCTCATGATAAGGTGCATAGGTTATGGAAATTTACTGAAGTCCAGTACGTCAGACTTCATGCAGATTATCATAAAGTTTATGGATGAATAAATAGTTAATCACAGTTTTCAAGGCAGAGTGCTACAGTCATCTGAGGTGTGGTGATATCTTTTAGAAAGTGGCCTTCTTCACTGGTTTCTGGTTTTTTCCACTCATATTAGCTATTCTAGTCTGCCATTTCCTTTTTCTTTGGAGGCACTTAAGCTGTTGTTTGAGACAAATTTATTAAATACATCTGAATTAAAAGTTTCAGGAAAGGAGGAGAGAAACAAAAGACCTATGTTTAAACACTGTTGGGGATTGATTGGTTTAACTATTCTGAGAGGCTACCTTACCGTCATTTGAAAAAAGGAAAAGCCTTTTTCAGTACGTCTTCTGAGAAGCAGTTCACCCAAAAGCAACAACTTCCAGTAGCTTGCAGTATGTCAGCCATAGCAATAAACACAATTATTGGTTACTCTACTTAAAAGGGTGGCTTGGAAATTTATTTGTTACTTCTTATTTTGGGGTTTTATTGATCAAATAAGTTACCAGTATTTTCAAGCTAAATATTGCAGCTTTAAACTTTTATCTGCCTAAACAAGTTAACGAATTCCCTTCGGTTTTGCTTATGTGACAAGACTGTTTTTTATCAACCAAAATGAAATATAATCACTAAATTTAGGCCTTCTTAAATCTTGGTCTATTGTGGTATATCTTTGCAAAGATCAAACGGAACCCTCACTGAGTCCAGGGCTTTAAACTAGTGGTCCTAATAGAGGATCTCAGCAAATGACTTACGGCAAGTACTGACTCCAGACTCTTTCAAGGTGACAGGTATGCTGTTTTATAGTTGCTGGTCCATTCAAGGTTTTAAATAAGGTGTTTGTAAAAAGAGAAGTCATTTAGTAAAGTAGATTGTTCTGCAGATAGAATTAAATTCCATTTGTCTAAAGAAGGAAGCATAATCTGTAGTCTTTTCTCTAGCTAAACTTGCCATGCACTGATGACAATGATTTATCTGTGAGTATTGGATGAATGCGCCTCTGAGGTATCTTTGAACAAAATTTGATCCTCCAATTACTCCCACCCAGTATCTGTTACTTACAAAAATGAATCATCTATACGGACTATACTCAAAATCAGTCAATGATATTAATAAGTTTTAAGAACAGAGCAATCCTAGTAAGTAATAAATAACATAAAGTCATCAATGCATGATGACATCTTGTGGGTATATCTATCAGTGTCTGCAGCAGACATTCTCTCATTCATTCTCATTCTCTCAGTTGGGGATTCTGTCTCCAAAGCAAATAAAATGGTGCCGGGAGGACAGCTGCGTCTAGCGCCACACTGACAACAAAACTAAATTAGCCTTCACCAAATTTATAACAGATACTTTTGGACAGGATGCGTTTAAGTCTTTTGATAATACTTTATTGAACACCAAAAGTTTGCATTCCCTGAATAGGAGCTGCCTTTTGACAAAATCAAATGGCTGCTTACTATCCAAACTGTAGCAAGCATAATCTACATATCGTGTTATAAGATCGTTAGCACCATCCACCAATCACAGCAGAGATTACTCCAACAGCCTTGTTCTATAAATTCTTTATAAACAGATACAGAAAACGGACTCATTTTTCTGGCATTTTCTTAGGGTAGTAGCTTCAAGGGATGTGCTTTAAATAACTAAAAGCCACACTAAGACCCTCTTTTTGGAATAATAGATCAACTCACCCTTTGTTAGAGAAAAGGGCCAATGGCATTATATCCTGGAGTGAGCATAGCCTTGGATTCTCCTAGAATGTTTGTATTCATAAAGAATACTAGACCCAAATCTGTAGGTCATGTGACATCCAAATGCAGTTCTCCTGTTATGTCAATTTCCAAAGGGATAGCCGTGTTAGTCTAGTCTAGCAAAAAAAAAAAACAAAAAAACCAAGGAAGCGTGTGGCACTTTAAGACTAACAGATTTATTTTTCGCATGAGCTTTCATGGGAGAAAATCCCACTTCATCAGATGCTTCGAAGCATCTGACGAAGTGGAATTTTCTCCCATGAAAGCTCATATGAAAAATAAATCTGTTAGTCTTAAAGTGCCAAACGCTTCCTTGGTTTTTTTCTCCTGTTACGTGTAGTATCCTCTCTTCCCTGGCTCGTTGAATGTTCTACCAAAGTTCTTGCTTGTGGTTGCATGGCTCCTACCTTCATGGGGATGATGAGAAGGATTATTACAAACTGTGATTTCTGGCATTAAAATATACTAGTTTTTGGAATATCACCTTGTTCAGAGCATTTTTTCTTCCCTCCATCCCCCACCCCCATGTACTCCATCACCAGTGAGATCATCTCAGCATCTCCTCTAATGTTCCAGAGGGCTGTGAAGGTGTTCTCTTTGAGCTTAGAAGAAGCAAGAAATGGAATACAGTGGTTCCCATGCTCATCACTGGTCACACTTGGCTCACATTTTCAAGTGCTGCCTTCTTTTGTACTACTTAGTGTATGGAAGCATAGAGCCCTAACTGCTTTTATTAATCCCTCTTACCAAAAGTAAGCTTGCTTTCAGGTTCCATGTTTTTGTATTTGTTTCAGTGCTTTATAATGCATGTATTTTGGTTTGCTATAACCCAAATAACATCTGAGAGCAGGCCCACATTAAGACATGCTGGGGCCCCAAGCTATGCCAGGATTCAGAGGCCCCATACTATAAAAATTAAAGAGGAAAAAAGTATATTGCCTTTATAGTAGAAAGGGTTATGAAAAAATAAATAATAAACCATTATAGTTGCCTATATAAATAGGCAAAGATGCAATGAAAAACAACTAAATAAAACCCACATCTTGCAAAAAGCTTTATTTGCGTTATCAGTTTGAATTATGATAAATCATCTTAGTTATCTCCAGCACATTTAGCGGTCCCTCAGAATGTGAGGCCCTAAGCTTTGACTTGTGCCTAAATCAGGCACTGTCTGAGAGTACTTTGATATGAAAGCCAGACACACAAGGGAACTCTTATGTATAGAAGAAGGATGCACACGTAGAAAATATTTAGTGGTTCATAGACTATTCCACAGCCATTGTAGAGATAATCAAAAACCTTGATAGCACTAGTTGCTGCATCTATAACACCAAATAATAGGAGACGTAAGTTGTATATATAGATGGCGCCAGGTGATTGCATGGTTAATGAGAATATTAACTCCACTTAAATTACTGTGTAACTACTAATGCTTTCAATCGAATAACTATGGTATTAAATTATAGTTATCATTGAATGTGACTTGTTGAATCCTCAAAATTCTGACCTGAAGTGTCTGTCAGAGTACACATTTCTACATAATCAAAGAATGTTTACTGCAAAATAACTGGATAATAACTAGGTGATTTGGGGTCATGTATATCTGGAAAAAATTATACAGCTTTCTTTAATAAACTATAAAGCATTCTTGCATTCTACAGTTTATTTTACCCTGAAATGCTATAGTCTCCAACACACATTATTTCATGGCAACAGTGCAGTTTTTGGAACTCATTTCAACATGATAACTTTCAGCACAATTTCTTTTTAAATGTCTGATTTAAATGGTATTGGTCAAGAAAAGCACATCTGTGACATTATATAATAAATATAAATAAAGCTAGTTAATCTTACAGTTCTGGAGTATTTTAAATAAAACTATCTAAACAGAAACCTTGAAGTTAAAGCAGTAAGACCTGAAAGGAGAAATTACCAGTCCCAGCAAATACAACAAATGTTACTTTTATAGCTGTCATGAGGAAAAAGATAAGATTCCACAGAACATAATACTAAAGTCTGTCCATAGAAAGAAATACACAGTATATTGACACACCACCACACAAAGAAGAAATTCATTAAATGTATAATTTGCTTCATTTTTTGAGATGTCTGACTGAATTTTCTCCTTTATTTGTCTCCAGTAATAGTTAAAAATAAATCAGCCAGCTGGCTGAAAACTTTTCAGTTGGCAGATAAGCCCTCCATTTTTTTCTCCAAGGAGGTCGAGGTATCTTGCATTTCTTCTCAAAACAAATCCTTTCTGGTGTCTGCTTTATAGAGCCTTCTGCCGTATGGGAGGAGAGAAGAGACAAAGGTGTTAGGAAGCCAGAAAAACTGACACAGGCCAATTAGAGGGAATAGGGGATTTTAGATAAATTTTAACTTTTTTCAGCTTTCTTCTTTCAGTAAAAATAGTGCAGAGACCAAGCAACACAATAGCTGCTTGGGAAAGATAACATTGTCTAATGTTGCTGAAATTTTTCCTGCATTATGAAGAGAGGAATAGAAGAATAACAAATGTCAGATGTTGGTTTTAGAGAGTATACATACAGTGGAGGCTTGTGTGACACATCTTGTTACATGGAGATTGTATTCTTTTGACAGCACAAGTCTTTGGGTTATGCAGAAAGCCCAAATAAATGGGCTTTGCAAGGGGATTATTTTCCTGAACTTCCAGGTCTGCAGTAATATCCATAGTGCCATATACTTCTGAGTGTTCTGGCCAGTAGTCTTGTGTAGCTGTCAGCCAATTGACTGTTCTTTCTACTTCACTGCCCCATAAACTTCTTCTACTATATTAAAGATAGATCTGCTGCCAAGCAATGCTCCAAAACATGCAATGGTATATGGTCCCTCTGTGCAGTTAGCTCCTGCTGAGAAACAAAAACATGATACTTTTGTTGCATTTAGGCCCCTTTGTGAGTGAGTGGATTGAGAGGAAAAAATAGGATTTTCCCCTTTAAAGGCATGTGGTTTGGAGTCACTTGCTGTTATTTCAAGTGCAATTGGTTTTCTGTGCAAACAAAACAAAACAAGATCATTTGATGGATTAATTTTTTATTGAAATAACTTTTTCTTTCCATATACTTAAAGTTCTCTATAATAAAATATTTATTTCTGAGAGGTGTTGTCTTAGCACTAGTGAGATCCACTCTTTCTTTTTCTGGGCATGGTGCAGGGAAATGTATGATTGTTAGCAATTAAGTTTATTTTTATATGGCGCTGCATGTAGTAAAACAGATGCATCAAACCAGACCACTATTTACAGATTATATTCCAGCAGGGGTTGGACATCATTTATACCATACATTTTACATGAATCCTGATTCTATAAAAGCCTATCTATAGGATTTTCATATGTACTTAAAAGGTCAAGGAGACACTGTGAATCCCTCAGATTTGTACTCACTTCAGCCCACTGTAGCATAGGTTCCTTTGTATTTCCCATATATGTTATTTGTTTTCTTAGCAAGAATAATTTGGGAGAAAGAGCTATGCATAGAGCTGCTGCCTGCTGAAATACGAACACTGTAGAAGGCTGCTTTTGCAAAAATGTGTTTACCTGTTTGAGGGTGCTGCTGACACCAGCTCTGGAAGGCTAATAGGGGCTGGGTTCCACAGTGCCTGGCTCTGGGAGGTCCCAATGAAATGGGGCCACTGAGCCAAAGCTTGGCCCCACACGTACATATGCAAGTAATCTATGTACAGTACAATATTCCAGTGCAGGTACCATCTATAAAGGTTAAATGGCATGATTAAAAAACCCACATGTCCAGGTTTTATTGGGACAGTTCTTTATTTTTGATATGGCATTTTGGTGTTCAAAGAATGTATTTTGGAGCATCTGAAATATCTCGTTTTATTCAATAGTTAAAACAAATTATTGCCATACCGAGAATTTGCCCTGGTCAATGGAATAAAATTTTCAGAGTGATGGGCAGTTTGGAGTGAGGGGGAAAGCTGAATGAATGTAGATTCTGTCATAGTTTGTTTTGTTTGTTTGTTTGTTTGTTTTGTTCTTTCAGCCAGAATGCCAATGACATTTGTTTCATGTTTTTTTGAATAAACTCTTTCATACTGGAGTTCACTGAGGACATTTTAGGAATAGCTAAGCAAAATGTACCTCTAGTGCAGCTCATCGTACCTAAAATGTCCTCAGTTAACTGCAGTATGGCAGCACCTAAAAGAATGTTACCAAGGATTTTTATGCAAGAAGAATTGTGGGAGTAGAATAGTTCCCAATAATGTACAGTATGTGCAAGTGTTTTATGGAAGTTGCGTCTCTGTAGCTAGGACTTGTTTGAGTTTGGTACTTAAAGTAGAGATTCACCTTTTGCATTGTATAAAAACTACATAACTTGCTTCCTGAGCACAGAATTAGTTTTCTGAGAATTTCTAAGTAAATCTACTAATCAGGAAAGTAGTTAATACTAAATTACAATGGATCCCTCAAGAAATGTATCATCTGGTGTCAAACCTTTATCTGTAATGATCTGGTGTTGGATTCATGCTTTAGGCTCAGTTGTCATTCTCTTCCCATCCCCAATCATTCTTTATAACTGAGAGTTTCTCCTTCAATAGGGCTGATGAATAGTGTACAGAAAATTCCAGCAAGAACTGCCTTCTTTCAAAATGGCATTCATCTTCCATTGTTGTTAATGGGACTGAAACTACTGCTGTTCTTCATTAGGCAGGCCTTATTAAGTGGCACTGGGATAACAATGCCTTTCTCTAGATTACAAAGAAGTAATCCTGTGGCACTTAAAGACTTGCAAATGTATTTATTGAATGAGCTTTCATGGGAGAAAATCCCACTTTGTGAGACACTTTGATGACAAAGTGGGATTTTTGCCCATGAAAGCTCATGTGATAAATATGTGAGACTTTAAGTGCCACAGGACTCCTTGTTTGTTTTACTGCCCCTTTGGAACTTTCTGTGGATTCTTCTCTATTTGTTTCCCCTACTTGACAGAACAGGAGACCACTCTGTTGCCTGAGGGCACCTTGGCTTCACTGTTTGAAAACAGAGGGAGATCATGGCTATTTTGAAAGAGTGATTCTTGAGTTTCTGTGAAGATTTTATGTACTAATGGTTGCTAACACAGGAACTTTCAAATATGATGGCAAGAAAGGCCATTAATTCTGAAATTGCAAACTGATTGTATCAGAGCTACTCCAAAAATAGCAAGAGGGAGAAGAAAACAGGGGTTTATCTGTGAACATGCAGGGAAACATAGGGAGTGTAAAAGAGAGGGAGAAACTAGGAGCATCTGTTAGAGGAACAGGGGTCAAATAAAGTGGGAATTTTGTAGGGAATATAGGGATGCTCAAGAGTTTGGAGAAAATTTGGCATTTGCAAACGGATGTGAGCTTGTTTACTCTGGCTATTTTGCACTGCTCAGGCAAAACAAAGTAGCACCGAGAACTTAGTTTAGTGAGTATGCTCTTTGCACTTTGTGTTGCTTCAGTGTCAAATAGAGTGGCCAGGGTTTACAGATTACTCTGTCCATATACATCTGAAATTATTTAATGTTGATATGTTATGCCTTCAAATCCTAGAAGATTAGGGTTGGAAGGGACCTCAGAAGGTCATCTAGTTCAACCCCCTGCTCAAAGCAGGGCAACTCTAAGTAATTCATCTCAGTCAGAGCTTTCTTGGGCTAGTGCTTAAAAATCTCTAAGAATGGAGATTCCATTGCCTGCCTAGGTAACCCATTTCAATACTTCAGGTCCATCCTGTTGAAAAACATGTTTGACTTTCAGGTTCCTCCCCATTCTTCTCTTCTGTAGACTAAATAGGCCCAGTTCCCTCAGCCTCATCTCATAAGTCATGTGCTTCAGCCCCTTAATCATTTTCGTTGCCCTTTGCTGGACACTCTCCAATTTGTCCACATCTTTCTGTAGTGGGGGCCAGACAGTGGACATGGTACACCAGGTGTGACCTCATCAGTACTGTTAGAGGAATAATCACTTCCCTTGATCTGCTGGCAATACTCTACTCATGCAGCCCTCTGTGCCTTTAACCTTCATGGCAACAGGCCTTCTTGGCAGCTGTTGACTCATATCCCGCTTCTTGTCCAGGGTAACCCCAGGTCTTTTTCTGCAGAACTGCTTAGTCAGTTGGCCCCAGTCTGTGGCAGTGCATGGGATTCTTCCATCATAAGTGCAGGATTCTGCGCTTGTTCTTGTTGAAACTCATCAGATTTCTTTTGGCTCAGTCTTCCAATTGTCCAGGTCACTCTGTGTCCTTTCCCTATCCTCCAGCATATTTATCACTTGCCCCAGTTTAATGTCACCCACAAGCTTGCTGAGGGTGCAAGCTACCCCATCATCCAGATCATTAATGAAGATGTTAAATAAAACCAGCCCCAGGCTTGACCAATGGGCCACTCCACTTGACGCCACCTGCAAATTAAACATAAAACCATTGATCACTCAATAATAAAGTCCATATATTGTTCAGACAAAGATTCTTAGATAACTGAGCTATATACATAAAGGCATTTGGATGGCAACATGAGTACCAAAGGCCATATATTTCCCTCCATATGCACAGTGTGGAGTGGAATACCGGAGACTCTAATCACACCGAGGAGAGTTGGAAGTGAGGGGTAGATGTGTGGGAATAGTATGTATGCCATATATTCATCACAATTGCATAGGTTTGTCTCTGGGTATAATAGTTGGAGTGAAGCGCTGTATAGGGCTATCGCTAACTAAAGAGGGAGGTTTGCATAGGAGCCAGTTTCAGAATTGTGCTTGGCTGCTTTTAATGACAGTGGGGCTTGGTGAGCTATGGCGCAGAGCAGGGATCCAAGTTATAGCTTGAAATCTTGAATATTCCTTGTCTATTGCTGTGGATCATAGGCTAAAGCTTGTATATAAACAGCACTCCTGTTCTGTGCAGCTGCTGCTCTGCTAGTCCCATGAATATAGGCTGACAAGCCAACATCTCTTCTCAGGCCATATGAACTTTTGAAAGCCAGAGCGTTTGAAGAAGCTGAAGTGGTTTGTGAAATATTTATAGCTGGGAGAGCATGTTTACTCTAACTCATAAAATTTTTTCTGTGTTGTGTCCAGTTACAAGATTTTTGACAAGTAAAATATGTTTTATGAAAATACTACAAGTAAAATGCCTGTGTTGCATGTATGCTGTCTCTGACAAATTCTTAAAACAGCAAAAAGGGACAATACCTTAGACTGCGTACTGACAGAAAAGGAGGGATTACCAAGAGCTTTTAAGATTCAGCACTAGCGAGTGCAATAAGCCAGAAAAAGGACCCTGTGTTTGGGAGTAGCCAAGCACCCTCAATATCCCCTTATTTCATTGTACTTGGCACTCAGCACCCAGAGGAGGAACCCTGAACATCATAATATTCACTTGGGGACACTAGTATTTTGATGTTGTAACAGGACTCTTTTAGACTCTAAGGTCAGAAGGGACCAATATGATCATCTAGTCTGATTTGCACAATGCAGGTCGCAGAACCCCACCCACTTCCTCCTGCAATAAGCCTCTAACAAATGGCTAAATTACTGAAGTCCTGAAATTAAGATTTAAAGATTTTAAGATTTATAGACTCCACCATCAATCAAGTCATGCCCTGTGCTATGTTGGTGGTTCATAGTCATCCTGTGATCAAACCATACTCTCAGGTCCTCCTCCTTCTCCATTACTTCCAACTGATGCATCCCTAGCTTATAGAGAAAGTTCTTGTTGTTAGTCCCTAAATGCATGAGGCTGCACTTTTCACTTTTAAATTTCATCTGATTTCTTTTATTCCAGTTTACAAGATCACCCAGATCTTTCCATTTGATATCCTGATCCTGCTCTGTATTGGAAATACCTTCCAACTCGATATCATCTCCAACGTTATTATCACACTCCCACTTTTTGTGCCAAAGTGAGTGATGAAGAGGTTAAATAAGACAGGTCTCAGGACTGATCTCTGAGGAGCTCTGCTAGTGACCTTCCAGCTTGACAGTTCAGCTTTCAGTATCACCCTTTGTAGTCTCTCCTTTAACCAGTTCGTTTTCCACCTTTTGATTTTCTTAGTACCAGTAATGCCCATCTTTTTCAATTTAAGACATAATTCCCCATGTGGAGCCCATATCAAATGCCTTAGTGAAATCTAGGTAAATTAGATCTATTGCATTCCCTTTGTCTAAAAAATGTGTTATCTTTTCAGAAAAGACAATCAGGTTGGTCTGACACAACTATGTTAAGGATCTGATTAAAAACTCTCTGAAGCAGGAAAAAAATTGTTAATTAAAAAAATGAAACCTCCAGTGTGATAAAGCACAACAGAACAACATTAAGAACTCCCTGTCACAGTTTAATATTGCAGAGTTAGTCGGTTAGCTGTGAATTTTATTGTTCTTGTGGGTTTTTCTCACATCTCTATTTTGATGCATTTTTGTTCAGGGGAAAAAATACAGAACAGGTTTCACAGCCATGTTTAACACCATGTGCCAGTGCTTAAAATTCAAATTCCCAAGTACGCCTATAATTGGGATTTAATTAGACAGTTGTTGTGCAGTACTGTGTGCTGAACAGTGATTAGTGAAACATGTCGGGTGATTTAAGAACCATGTGATGGATATGTATGTATTAATTAGTTGTCAATCCTTATCAAAGATGCATGTCAATCTGTTTGAGAATGGGCATGAGCAATACTAATAAATCTAATTATTTTGAGCTAGAGATTTCAGGCTTTAGCAGCTGCTCAGCATCTTCTATTGACCTGCTAAAGAGTGATGTTAAAGCTTTGGGGGAGGCCATGCAGTCCTTGGAGTGGAACCATGCTGCCTCAGAATCTATATCGCTGCTTGGAACTTGTTTGGCGATTGTCACCATAGTGTGTGTGCACCTCATTTTAATGGGTTTTGTTTTCACCACACACCCATGTGAGGAGGAGAACTAATAATTCTTATTATTTTAGACATTAAATTGTGGCACAATTAGATTTGCAAAAGCCATGCAGGGAATCTACAAATGAACATGAAATTGAATCAAGTTTGCTGAATCACATCCCAGTGCCTCATCTAGTAGGATGTCTTTCCTGTTGCATTGGAAAGGTCTCACAAGCAGCTCTGATACTTTCCCTGCCTAATTATTATCTCAGTGGGTTAATGTGTGTCCCCTTATTCTGTGTAGTTGGGCAAGTCCTGTCCCCTAGTCAAATGCCAAAATGTCCATATTATCTACAAATAATTCAGAAAGGTATTTTAGCATGATGCAGATCTTTCCTTTAAGAGCCCTAAGGATTATCCAGGTACTTCCTATGGATGCTATAATCATTCACTTTCACCTAAACCCATTATTTGATGGATCTGAGAGTTCATGCAGAAGTATTGACTGTTGTGTATTGTAGATCTATGATGCCGTGCTGTAAAAAACCTTCATCTTAGTGCCAGCTGCTCTCATTGTTTTGAAACATTTTGTTCTGCCATTTCTGAAACTGCTGTTGAAAATCATAGGATCCAATTCTAGACATAGTTACAGTAGAACATCTTGTAGTTCTCTCTTAGTAGAACCAATTCAGTTCTGTTCAGTATTTTCATCAGTGATTCAGATGATGACAGAGAGCACACTTATGAAGTTTGCAGGTGAAACTAAGCTGGAATGGGTGCAAGAAGATAGGATCACAGTTACAGATGATTTGTATGAACTAGTGAAATGGTCTGAGTTAAACAGATGAAATTCAATAAAGACAAGTGTAAGGTACTCCACTTAGGAAAGAACAATCTGTTGCACATATACAAAATGGGTAATGATTGTTCAGGAAGAAGTACTTCTGAAAGGGATCTGGGTATCGTAGTGGATCACAAGCTAAATATAACTCAATAGTGTAACACTATTGCAAAAATGGCAAACATCATTCTGGGAATTATTAACAGGAGTATTGTAAGAAAGACGCAAGAAGTAATTCTTCCGCTACACTTGGCCCTGATTAGGCTCCAGCTAGCGTATTGTGTCCGGTTCTGGGTGCTTCATTTCAGGAAAGATATGGAGAAATTAGAGAAAGTCCAGAGAAAGCAACAAGAATAATTAAAGGTCTAGAACACTTGACTTATGAGGGAAGATTGAAAGAGCTGGGTTTGTTTAGTCTGGAAAGGAGGAGACTGAGAGTGGACATAACAGTTTTTGAGTACCTGAAAGGTTGTTACTAGGAGGAGGGAGAACAATTATTTTTCTTAACTGCCAATGTTATGAGAAGAAGTGATGTGCTTAAATTACAGCAAGAGAGCAAAAAAGTGAGCGTTAAGAAGGAAAATGACAGCAAGGGAGCATTAGGAAAATATTCCTAACTGTCAGGGTGATTAAGCCCTGGAATAAGATGCCTAGGCAGGTTGGAGAATCTCCATCATTGGAAGTGGTTAAGAGCAGGTTAGACAAGCACCTGCCAGGGATGGTTTAAGATGGTACTTGGTCATGCCATGAGTGCAGGGGACTGACTCAATGACCTCTCATGGCCCCTTCCAGTTTCTATGATTATGATTTACAATAAAATGGCAGAGACTACTAATAGATTAATTGCTAGCACAGTGGCACCCTAGATTCTTTTTTTCCTCTCTCTGAGGTGAGTCTTTTAAATAAATGTCATACCACATAATGACTTTTAATAACAAAATGTTTATACATAAAAACCAATTGAAAATTACTTTAAAAAAAAGTATTTTCTGGAGCGTCTGAAAGAGTGGCATGCCAGTATTCATAAAATATTAAAAAGGGAGAAAAAACTTAACACCTTTATTTAAGGAATTAGGAAGAAGATCAGAAAAACAGTGAGTTTTATCAGCCTTTGCCCACATTTGGTAAACATGAGTGACTCTGGAGATTGGTAGCAGAATAGACAACCTATGGATTTGAACCAGAGACATATACTAATGTGGTAATACACTACATTTGCTATCATCTGTTTGGTAATCTGTGTAAAATGACCTGGAGTCTTGCCAGTTCTTAAGGGACAGATATCCACAGCACATAAAATATGATCACATTCAGCTTTAACTGGCATGATTTAATGTGCCCATCTGAGCATGATCTTTAAACCCTTCAATGTGGTACTTTCAGGTCATGGCTGAGACAGAGAAGAGATGAGCTTGTTTAGTGGCTTCACTTAATAAGACAAAAAATATCGTATTACCTCTTTATAAACCTGCAGTATGCCCATATCTTGAATATTGTGGCAGATCTGGCTTCCCCAATTCATAAAAGAAGAATTGGAATTGGGAAAGGTACAGAAAATGACAACTAAAATGGTTAGGGATACGGAAAAGCTTTCATATGAGGAGATGTCAATGAGCCTGGGACTTTTCAGCTTGGAAAAGAGATGCCAAAAGTAGAATATGATAGTCTGTTAGTGTGGAGAAAATAAATGGGAAAGAGTTATTTATTCCATCTTGTAACAGTAAAACTAGAGGTCACCAAATTAAATTAACATCATGTAACAGTTAACCTGTGGAACTACTTGCCAGTGGCTGTTGTGAAAACCAAAACTATAATGAAATTCAGAAAAATAATTAGGTAGGTTCACAGAGGCTAGGTCCATCAGTGGCTCTAACCTGTTTGCCTGAGGCTGGAAATGTCCAAGTGGGTGGATCAGTTGATGATTACCTGTTATGTTTATTACCTCTGAAGCACCTGGCCTTGGCTACTGTTGGAAGACAGGATTCTGGGCTAGACCACTGGTCTGACCTCCTATGGCCATTCTTATATTTTTTTGGGCAGTGTTATCCATTCACATGAATTATGATTCATGTTTTTATCTTAATGCTTTAAAAACCTGAGATGGTCCAGAGCCACAAAGTTCTCATTTGTATTTGAACCATCTCAAAATTTAGGTACCAATGATATTGCTTCATCATAACTCAAAGAGAGGGCCAACTGTGAAACTTGGCTCTTCTTTTGAAGTTTCCCAGATCTCAAGGTATATTGTTTTTGGATTTTTGGCTTAGTCCTATACCTAATTTTAACAAAATATAAAACTATGTAAAGGTCCAAAGGGGTAGACTATGCAAGATGCTTTTGTCCTGGTCTGTCAGTACTTATAGACTAGAGAATGAATAATTCAGTTTTGCATTGTTTCTCACAATAACTACATTATACTCATTTTATGAAAAAATTGGGAGAATAAATGTTTATTTTAGAAACTGTTCATAATACTAAAATAACCCTTTGAACAATGGGGGAAGTAGCTAGTTTAGAAGAAAAGACCTGGCTTAGACTATAACTTTTGGGTTTTACAGTATTTAATACCTCAGGTGGAACAGAAAAGATTTTTTAAGTAAACGTTGATATCAAACATGCTTAGGATCCTAACCATAATTTTTTTTCACCGCTCATTTTGTTCCCTTTCATCCTTATTTGTAGGATATAAATTTGGTGCCATCTTGTGGGGAAGTTTCATAGCTGCAGCTAACTTATTTTCCTAGGGTACAGGAGCCATTCAAGACTCAAAAAAGTGGGTAGGTAAATATGACAGGGCAAAATAACAGGTTTAATGAAATTTATGATGAAATCTGAGAACCGTGTCTTCTGAAAGTATATTAGTGTCTTCTTTGTGGATCTGACAAGTCAGAGAGATGCTCTCTAATTTCTGTTTCCGGCTGATCTACCATGCTTTAACTGAGGGATGTAACATCTTCTCCAGAAAGTCATCCCAGGTTTTGATGTATTGTATTTTTCTCTTGGCTTTCACTGAAGGCAGCTGTGATTGGAACTGCTCAAACAACTTTTTTTTTAAAATCTCCTGTCTAATAGAACACAGTGATAGAATTCCCTTTCATATGATTTGAATGGAAACTGATTATGTGTTGTTCAGCTCTTGTGATTGTTAGTTTGAGCAGAGAAGAATAAGAGTTGGAGCCTGGAGAATATTCTTCTTTATTTTGTCAGATAAAATGCATCAGAGATATGCTGGGATTGGAGCTTGGACCATCACTTATTTTATTTCTGGATTGCCAGATCCTATTTTTAAAGACATGATGTTCTTTCCCAGATGGATACAAGGGGAAGTTTTCAAAAGTGCAAAGGGGAGTAAGGTGCCCAACTTAATTGACAGTCACTTTATTATTGGCTTTAGTTTTTATGTGCTGTATTCTCCCCATGCCTATTTTCTTCCCCCTGTGATAGAGGCAGTAATCCCTGTGTGTTTTAACTCTGGAGTTTCTGTCATTGTTCTGTCTGGACTGGAAGAAACTAAATATCTTTCTCCTTTGAGAAAGTCTCTAAGGCAGTGGAATAAAGCCCAGTTCGCAGGGCATCAAGAGAAAGTTTCTGCTTTTAAGTTTTTTCAAGGATCTTAACAAACATACTATCAGAGAGTCCTCAAATCTTAAGGAGGAAGACCAGTCAAATAAAACAGGATTGAAAACTCTTTAGTGAAGGTGTTTTAGTGTTTGAAATCTGACCTTGATTGCTCTCATTAATATCTTCTAGTAAGTGGTTTGCCGAATCAGTGACTGAAAACAGATCCCTTCTCACATACGTAATCTTCAATTTTATGAGAAACAGAATAGTAGCAGATTTCTCAAGCATCTTATGGACTTTCCACATTTAGACTGAATCAGCCTCATTGTCTGCAGTCACCACCAAGCTAGATGATGTTTCAAATTTAGGGGAGAGACACTTGCAAAAAAAAAAATACCCTTTGGCTTAGAGCAGGTTGCATTAGGTTGGTAGCCAACAGCAGGGTCCAATTAATGGGGCGGCGGCCACAGGCTGCCCCCAACCACAGGCCCCCCGTGTTAGGCCCCCCTGACTCTGGCCCCCCCCTGTGCTGCAAGGGTTACCTCCTATTTCCTGTGTTATTGGGGGGGAGCTTGGGGACAGAGGGTACTCTTGCCCTACCTTGCAACAGCCAGTCTGCCTCAACGGCCAGAATGCATTCCAGCAATGCTTTTGAGGCTTTTGGCAGTGGCAGCAGGGGGTGCTGCAACCCTGGTACCTGAGGGTCTGTGACCCAATACGGGGCCCTGACCTGTGGTTTGAAAACCACTGATTTAAAGAATGTTATTTTTCTGCCCTCATGTAATATGACTTTACTCAAGTTGCCTGTAAAACAACTTTTGGGCTACTGACATCATTGGGAATCTCAGGGCAAGTCTACAGTCCTCTCTGTTTTTGGCATCAGTCGAAGGGAAATATGCAATTTACTTAAAATAACTTGCTCGTCTGCCTTTTACTTCCCTACACCCAGCATGTCCACTGTGTCTTCATAGACCCAATAAGTCGCTTGGGATTGGAAAGGTTGATTTGATGGTGGTGAGTTTGCGGCTGTCAGTGAAGACTGCCCTGAATAATGATTACTATGGCAATTAAATAAAAAAACTTGCAAAAATTCATGAGGATTACATGATACCATCTGTTTTAGTTGTATGTTCTTGTGAAAGTTACACCACATTGATTTCGACATATAAAAACATACTCTTTTTCTTTCTAGTGGGGTAATGGCTCTAGTTAATTGTTGCCACTTCAAAAATGTTTTGAAAATTTCAGTTCACTTTATAAGAAATTATTAATTTTTTTGTTAAAAAGGGTTGTTGGAAATATTTGAATTATAATCAGTTCTTAAAAATTCTCTGATCACTTGCTCAAAGTACTTGTATTTACCTTCTCCCATTTGAGATTTCTGAGATTCTAATTCACCCACAGAGTTTAATATGCTTTTTAATGTATGATCTTAATGCAGTGGCATGCTTGATTGTTGTTAGTTGTAAATCAGTTTTACATCATATTTTCTTGAAGCAATAGAAATGTAGTAAGCTTTCCATCTATCTGGGGCTTAATGGAGTTTTCCAATATATGCTAGCAAAAAAGCTATTTCCTGAGACTTGCAGCCTGTCTGTCAAGTGATTTATAATAAGACACTGAACATCTGACTCCAGAGGATGGATTAGTAGAAGGAGTTGTAATTGTTAGTACTTCAGAATATTTAATATTACATGTCCATGACTTGAGAACTCTCAAGTGATTAACTTAAAACAAATATGCCTTGGCCTATGGCTTAAATACAAGGGAGTGCCTTTTTGAGCATGACTGCATGCACTCTGGCTTCTTCTAAGGCATGAAGATGAAACCTGATTAACAGCTAATCTAGAAAAGAGAGCGGGGGTGGGGACCAACCAAAAAAATGTATTGCCTGTTTTGTTAGTTGGAAATGTTAGAAAGAAAACATATTAGAACAGACGCTACTTACAGAAAATGTTGATGGAAATAATTTTGAATAGCGACTTGATTAATGTGAGACAAGAAGTAGACCGTATCCAATTAAAGATATTAGACTTTTTTGATTTTTTCAGACAGAAAATACTGACCAGTTTTGTCTTTTAGATGAGGCGTAATGCAGAGGTGCTGACTGCTTATGATCAGTGAGCCCATGTGGGTTTTTCACAATAATAATAATTGCAAAATAATAATAATTTTAATGAGATCCTCGTCAAATTCCCATGCAATTAAATTTACTTTGGATGGGGTATCTGTTTCCTGTCCTGTCCTAATTCATTATATAATGTGCACTGTTCAGCAGTTGTCATGTTTCAACCTATATAGCTGGCTACAGCATGAAGTGGTTCCTATGTATAGTTGTCAGAACAGTTGGGAAACCTTCAGAAGTATGATGCTGTGTAAAAATAAATAGTTGTTTTTATTAATTGATGTTGCTTATTAAATATTAGCCAAACAAATTATAATGGTTATTGGAAATTAAAAAACCCTGATCCTACTATATACATTGAGAAATATTGCTCCTTTTTTAAATGCTAAAGATGTCATATTTCCATTTTGTGGTCTTGGTTCTAAAAGGGGATCTGCCTCTGTGAATCTTTGAGTCAGAGTGCCACTGAAATCAACAGAATTTTTCACAGGCAGATTTCTGTCTGCTAGGCCTGTATTTTTGCAGGTTGTTCCACTGTCTCAAACCAATGTTCGGTGGCAAGCTCCTGTTACTGTCCCCATTAAAATTTCTCCTCATGGTCCAATTTCCCTCATAAGGCCTAGAAACAGAAAAGAGATTTTTGAAATTTTTTTAAAAATTACATAATTGACTCATTCATTTTGAACCTTCCAGGATATCATGTCTAGATTTTAAGATCTGTGAAACAAAGATTATGTTGGGAGGCCTGTGGCATTTAAAGACTAACTAATTTATTTATCACATGAGCTTTCATGGGAGAAAAGCCTGTTGAAATATTTTATATATGAGGACAAACATAATGTGGATTGACAAATACAAAATAACAGATTCGTATTTAATATATATTCAGCTATATCTTAAATTAAAATAAATTTTTGTGATAGATTGTTGAAAAATTTAAATTAAAAAATTAAATGTCCACATTTTAAACAGTAAGTGTATACTTTTAGAAGATTTCATTGCTATCTAAATGTCATTTTACCACATCTTTGGCAAAAAATGCTTCAACAGGTTTTGAAGTACATGAAAAATTAAGATGGTACCTTGCTCTGAATAATAATTTTCACGTTTGCCTTATTTTTAATTGATAGTCTGTGCAAACATCTATGCTATGTAATGGGTTGATCAGTAGCAATTTCTTCATTCAGTGGGAGGAGGTTTTCTACTAAAACCTCATTTTAGCACCTCCACTTAGTTTACCTGAAAAGCTCCTTTTGTCCTGAACTATTTCAGGCCATAGAAGAAATTTTTGAGTGATTTGAAGGGGATTGGGCAAAACAGTATAAAAGTAAAAATAACGGTGTTTTTTGTTATATAGGTGACATTTCATTCACTGGGGTGAAAAACTGAAGGGGTAAATCCAGTTAAGTCAGTAGGGGTTGGACTATTTCAAATTGACAAGTAACAGTCTGGAAATCAGGAAATTCACTGTTAATATGTCTAAAGCAACCTTAAATCTGTGCCTTGTATTGTGCCTTGTTTCTATGGGGTAAATAGTGATGCTATGAATAGTTCTGCAAGGGATTCCATAAAATTTGCACTGTTTAGCTTGTGATAAGCCCCAGAGCTAGAATGAGAGGTGGTGAAATATCAACAAAAATACTTTATACAATCCACTTAATCTCTCTTTCTCTCCCCCTCTCCCAACAAATCCCTGTGGGAACCAAGCAGGAAATAAATTGTATCCAGGGTATGAATCATAACTATAACTAAGGAGGAAGTCTTTGCTATTTGGCAAATTAAATTTAAACTAAGCTGCACATCCCTGGAAGTGTTTGCACTTTGTTAATGAAAACTAATGCTGTTTGGAAATAGGAAACTAAAAACCTGCAAGTTTTTGAGCATTCCTTTTGAAAAGTGTATCTTCTTACGATATAATATTGAAAATGCTAAGCACATTCTGGAAGCAAAAACTTTTTCAGAAGTATGTTTACAATGTCCAGGTTTCAGTAATCTTTGATGGGAGTGTTTTGCAGGACCAAATAGGGGGATAAATACCATTAGAAGCAAGGGCAGATTTTTATCAAGGGGTTTGAAGGAGTTTCCTTCAGCATCTCTATGATACTGCTGATTTGAAGGTATGACTATACTGATGGTGGCAACATCACCACCATCAGCCCCGCATTTCAGGAGCACTTAGCAGCGAGTCTGATCTCGCTGCTGTGCTCCCGGAAGTTGGCTCTCTAAGTCCTGAGGGCCAAGAGGCATGCAGGTAAGCTGACCGCAAAGGATTTGCAGTCGGTTTTCCTGAGCATGTCCAGGTGGCTGAGAGAGTCACTGGCATTTATGCCAGGCATTCTACATGCCTGTGCCAGTTGACTGCCACTGAAAAGCAGGCCAAGTGTAGATTAGGGTTTATTCTCTCTCTCAGAGAGATGGGGAGCAGATTGGGGGAAGGCAAGATGGGGAAGGCAGATGGGGAAGGCAAGGAGAGAATGGGAAGGGTTTGATTTTTAATTTTCACCCTAACCTGTTCATTCACAATGCTTTTTGTTATGGGAATTTCCCTTGTTCTTAGAAGAGTTTTTAGTGTTTAGACTGGTCTTAATGTTCTAGTGACACATTGACTGCTATGATTAAATAACTCCTGGGGATTCTGCTTTCTGATTTCAGAAGGTTGCCAGGAGTAACTGCAGGATTCAGATTCTGAGCATCTTTTGTTGACAACAGACATCGGAATTTAAAATCAAATGGGATTGGCTATGTTGACTTTTAGGGCATGAGAAATCATGTCAGGATTAAGGTTTAAGACCCAAAATATCCTAGAAATCTTATCTAGAGGAGTTGTAAGTGCTTCAGTTCTGAAGAGGAACAGGTAAGGTTAAGCATGGCAAAGAAATAAAATGAGAGAGATCTTTGTAGCTAGAGATAAGGGTAATTTATATTCTCTTGGTCTGACTTTCCTGCCCTGCTCTGCCCATGCTTGCTATTCCTCTCCCCTGCTGCTATATAGATGTGGGAGTGGTGGCATTATTATTTACTTGTATTAATGTTGTGCATAAAGGCTCTTGCAGATCAGGACCACGCTTGCTAAGCACTGGATAATAACAATAAAAATATGGTCCCTGCCCTACATATTGTTGTTTCAATTGCAGAAGGAAAATGTCAAACATGGGTGCCTAATATTAGACTGCAGGTGTTCAGCACATCAGAACACAAGCTACTTTTAGTTAGATGCTTATGTTTAGACAGTGAAGTTTGAAAATTTTATTGTTCCTACATTAATCTAATCCTGACTCCTGGATTCCGTATCTTTTTTATTGTTTCTACCTAGCTATATAATTTACCAACTTTGGTCATTTAGGGCCTGATTTTTTTATTCTTACTCTTCTATGGGGGGCTATTTGAGATTTGTAGCAATGGATTTTATATCCAAAGAATGCTCCAAATGGATTAATGTTCTCCTGTGCTTTAGGAATGGACCACAATTCATTAGATAGGTATTACAAAAAAAGTATTTTGTATAGTCAGGTGCAAAAACCAATCTGGCAGCAAGAGATTGTAGAAAAGCTTTGGAAAAGAAACAATCACTTCTCTGGACATTAAGAAGTGATATAGTTTAGCTGAATTTCTAAAAGGATAATATAATTTTCCAAAGAATAAAATTTGCTATTATGTTCCCTAAAATAAGAGAAACAGAGTCCTATGCTTCAGGATATGAGCTGGTCACATAAGGGGTGAAAAGACACGTCCACTATGTGCATCATTGTGCAATTGGTCATCTGTGTGCAGTAATAGGATTTTTTCACCTTCGTCTGAAGTATCACTGCTGGAGGCAGGATATTGAGCTTGATGGACAAATGGTTTTGATACAAACTGGCAACTGCATCCTGAAAGAAAGCCTTCCTGAGCTCCCATTTCTGGCTTTCAGAAAACCAAACCCTAACCTTTCCAAGATCCTCATCAGAGGCAAGTTGCCACAGACCAAGATACATCAGCTCAAAGCGGCACCAGACCCTTCTAGAACAACAGATACAAATCTCCAATACTGCGATGATCAACACTGCCCACAACACACCGTTTCAAGATCCATGGATCCTACCGCATCCTAAATTTTATTTGATGCTTTGTGTAATAGGGAGAATGTTATGTCATTTGTCATTTGTGTATTTGAATGATTAATGTAATTATAGTGTGCGTTATAGTTGAAATGTATCTGAATGATTGAATGTTGTGTTTTAAATGGGGTTTACTGCAAGCTCCTTCCTGACAGTGGGTGTTAGGAGCATAGAACCCAGCTTGCCGAACAGGTTGCTGAGGCGCAGTATTCTGCCCGGCAACCCTCGGAATGCGGGCTGTCAGTCAGAAGAAGCCAGGAGAAGCTGCCAGAGAGTTCCAGAAAGAGAACGCAGGAGCTGGTGGCGCGAAAAATTGGGGCAGTGGATTGGTCAGAAAACCTGAGGTAAAGGCTTCTTAAAGCCTGCGCGCGGAGTTTGGAGGAGAGTTCGCTGGGCTGTCGGCTGTCAGTTATTGGTTCGTTTATTTGTTTGGAGTTCGCTCTTTCCCCCCCCCCCTTCGCTTGATGGAGCTTGCCTCTGTCGTTGGCTCTGGGTGACCGGTGAAATCGTTGCAGCTGGAGCGAGCTGCAGGCGCTCACCAGGGTGGACACAAACTGCTTTTAAAGAGACTGGCGACTACATAGAGCGGTGCGGAGCCAGTCTCACACAGACTTTGTTGGCAAGGAGACAGGTGAGGCCACGGAGATTAAACAAAAGCCTCTTTGGATCTATAATCATCACGTGAGGAGGCTCAGGATTCCCCTTTCCACGCCGTCAAAACCGCCAGCTTCATGCGTGGGAAGTTTGGTGATTGTATGGGGTTTGATTTGGGTCCATTCCGTATTACAGTGAACTGAGCCCTAATTGTGTGGGGAGTGGGTAACAAGGGTAGAATAAGGTCTTGTTTAGTTTGTCTGTTTACGTATTTGTTTATATCACACGTTTACTTTTATTAAAATGTTTAAAAGCATAGATCCATGCGTCGAATCAGTGCTTGCATCTAGGGGTGGAACCTCCAGGTTGATAGATGCCTGAAGGTGAGGAGGGCCTATCAAGCGGGGAACCTGGCCCCTGTAAGACCTGAAATTTCCCCTGCTACACTACACATGCCTATCTCAGACAGAGGCGGCCTTAGGCAATCAGGGGCCCTGGGTGAAGGCCCATTGTGGGGTGCTCTATAGGCCTTCATGGCCTCCCATCTGTGGCCTCAATTCCCCACTGCCAGCCCTCCCCATGATTCCTGTCCCCCCTCTGTGGCCCCAGCTCCCCACTGCTGGACCCCTTTGTACCCTCTGTCCCTCATGCAGCCCTGACCCCCCATCCTTTAGGTCTCAGCTCCCCCCACTGCCCCTCCACAGAGCTGGCTCCCTCATCCTCAGCCCCAGGTCCATGCTGTCCCTGGCCCCTGGGCCAACTCCTCTTCCTGCTGGTGACTGAAGCAGATGCAGCTTTTGGGGTACATGAAGCAGGTGATGGGGCTCCTTACTACTTGGGGTCCTTGGTGTGCACCTGCTTCGCCTACCCTAAAGCCACTTCTGTCTCGGCATATACCATATGCTTCAGCCAGGGCACTAAGTAACTCAGTAGCAGGCAATCACTGTGCCCTTGAATGAACTCACATAAGAAAATAAGACAAAAATACCACATCACCTGTGAGTGGACACTTCTCACCAAGTGATCACTCTGTATCTGACTTATCAGTCCCCTTCCTCAAAGAAAATGTGCACAGTTCTTTCAAAGATGAGCTTCAGAGCTTAAATTCTTAACTCAGCTAGACAATGAAAATTATGGACTGAACAGACCCCCAATTTATAGTTTAGTACAATAATCTGTAACCCGCTATCCCCCCTTCACCCGTTTTGTGCTATGCCTGCAGAGATGTCAGCAGGCCATTTTACCTTGAATGGTCCCTTAGTATATTTGCTTGCTACTTGCATTTATCTGTGATGCTCCCAAACCTGAAGAAGAGCTTTGGGTAGCTCAAAAACTCCTCTCTCTTCCCAACCACATTTGGTCCAAGATGATACCTCTAAAATAAAAATAAAGATATTGTCCTGCTCACACCTTGGGACTGCCCAGCTACAACTATACCTCATCTAGCTGCTTTCTGTTCTGCCTCCACATACTCCTGTCCCCTTTCCAGTCAATCTTAATTCCTTTCTTTCTGTTGCACTTTTCTCTCCTTTGAGTATTCAAAAAATCACCCTCCTAGAATCCTGTGTATCAGTAGCAGGCTTCTTCACTGCACCTCTTCTCTGTTCTTGAACACAGCAAAATGTGTAAAACTCCCTTCTGATATTTAAGTTAGTCTGATATAGGGAAGTAAGGAGTATCTGTTGGAGTCTGGGAGCGCTGGTGAAGAACCCACACACAATCGTTAATGATGCATGTTTTACCAAGGTGTGGCATTATCAATTTTCACACATGCTTTTTTCTGCTTGCCTGTTTGGAATGGGGCAATAGGCTTGTCCCTTTGGGCATTTAAGCACCCCAGTGTTAACTCCAGGTTATTGTACAATTTATATTTGGCTGCTTTTTACACAGGGTTTAAGTTGGGGTGTTTTCTTCTGCCTTGTCTGCTTGGGCATCCACACAGGGCTGATCACTGTTTGGTTCAGAATAATATAACAAGCAGTTGTGTGGCACTTTAAGACTAACAGATTTATTTTTTGCATGAGCTTTCGTGGGAGAAGATCCCACTTCCTCAGATGCTTCGAAGATGGGTGAACTTACAGAAAGGAATGAAACTAAATGCAAGGGGGGTGTAAAACATAGGATCAGGTCATA
>ML681973.1:24894890-24949290 GCA_007922195.1 Podocnemis expansa
GCTAAATAGCAGCACTGGAGAAAAGGACCTGGGAGTCATGGTGGATGGGAAGCTGGATATGAGTCAGCAGTGTGCTCTTGCTGCCAAAAAGGCCAATGGCATACTGGGCTGCATCAGAAGAAGTGTTACCAGCAGATCGAGGGATGTGATCATTCCCCTCTATTCTGCACTAGTGAGGCCACATCTGGAATACTGTGTCCAGTTTTGGGCTCCCCACTACAAAAAGGACATGGACAAATTAGAGAGAGTCCAGAGGAGGGCAACCAAAATGATCAAAGGGCTGGAGCACAAGCCCTATGAAGAAAGACTGAAGGAACTAGGCTTATTTAGCCTGCAGAAGAGAAGACTGAGGGGGGATTTGATAGCAACCTTCAACTACTTGAAGGGTTGCTCCAAGGAGGAGGGAGCTCGACTGTTCTCGGTAGTAACAGAGGGCAGAACGAGAAGCAATGGCTTCAAGTTACAGCTGGGGCGGTCCAGGCTGGATATTAGGAAAAACTTCCTTACTAGGCGAGTGGTGAAGCATTGGAATAAGTTGCCTAGGGAGGTGGTGGAATCTCCATCTCTGGAGGTGTTCAAGTCCCAGCTGGACAAAACACTGACTGGGATGATCTAATGGGAGTGGTCCTGCTTTTTTTGGCAGGGGGTTGGACTAGATGACCTCGTGGGGTCCCTTCCAACCCTATGATTCTATGATTCTATGATTAAATCACCTTGTTTATAAAAAGAAATTACCTTACTCTTTACCAGAAATTCTGCAGTTCAGAAAAGTTTAGTAATTTGTGTATCTTTGCATGGTTTTGAAGTTATAAGTTTTAGGCGACATATTAAGGACATACCTATTCTGGTGGTATTTTACCCATCCAAAGTTCAGAAGTACTGGAAATCTCACAGGACTTGTTCCTGTACTTCCAGCTCATTTAGTTTTGTCGTCTAGGCACTATGGATGACTGTTTTATATAATGTTGAAGTCCTTTTGCAGGCAAAACTCCCATTGAAAAGAAATGTTATCTATTAGTAGGGTCTGAAGTCAATGGGTTATCAAAGTCATTGCACTTGCTTGCATCAGCATTGAATAGGACTCATGGCCTGCTAGAGTGAAGTGTCTGTGATATGCTATTTAGGCTAGCAATCTAGCCTCCTGGTGTTCAATCTATTCTTAGAATAAACTCCACTGTTTAGTTGAGGGTTAAATGATTTATTCACTTTTCATTAGCACTTTTTGTTTCATGGAGTTGTGTCACTTAGGTCTGCAAGTAAAGCTATATAGGGACGGAATGTGCTTTACTTCCAGGTCTGATATACTGCTTTGTGATGGAGGTGATGCGTGTTGCTTAGATTGAAAGAAGATGATAATATTTATGAAAACAGGAAAAATATTAGCGAAGGAAATTGACCTAATTGTACACTGAAGTCGTAGACAGGAGAGTTCTTGTGAACCTGTGTTATTTTTTGGAATAATTGGCAGTCCAGGTGAGGTTTTGTTCCATTTGGTATAGTCTTCCCCCACTGTAAAAGAGGATGATCATTCTGTTCAATAGCTTAAGCAAGAACTTTGGAGTTTTTATTGAAAATCCTTTTGGAATCACTACATGTTATGTTTATGAATTTACTTGTTGCAAAACTGCATGGAATGAAATGCATGAGGACTTTTTGCCAAATGAGGGTCAGTTCTGGGCTGTGCCAGAATCTGTTCAATAAAACCCCATACAGACAAGGTGAAATTAATCTCAAATCTGAATCTCTGTGAATCTCTGTATTGTTCTGGCCTTACTGTATGTGATTTTTTTAGAAGAGATGTTTTAAAGCTATGATTGAAATTTCTTTCCTTGACTTTTCTGCTAGAACAAGAAACCAATATCTTGTAAAAGACACCAGTTATGTTTCTATAAATTGCTTTAGTGGGTAATTATAGGAATGTATAAAATTAATTTTAATCAAAGTTAAGAATTTTTTAATTTTCACTGTATATCTCTCAAATTGGATGACACTACTCTGATTTCTTTTTTGTAAGAATGACTATTGGGTCTTCAAGAAACAGTAGGAGACAGCTTGTTACTCAGGGATCCTCAACCTAGTAACTTCTATTTTGTGTGATGATTTTCCCCATAGCTGCAGTCCTAAAATATATCCAGGCTTCTTCCCCCCCCCCCCATCTGTCCCAGCATATTCAGAGAGAGAGAACATAGAGGCAAGTTCATTTCACATGTTCACTGTCTGATTTCTTCCTCCCCTCCCCACCCCACCACTGTTTGCCTAGATTATTCTGTTTTCTGCAAAGGCCTAAAAATGGCTAAAAGGAGCAAGCGGAATAGTTGGTGGCCCATTCCAATAACTGGCAGTGGGGTGGATGCCTGGCTGATAGCTAAAATTTAAGGTCAGTCTTGGTAAAATAAATAGCTTGCATTCAGTTTAGTATTGTTATGCCCTTTGACTAAAGTGGTTTGGAGTCTTCTGGGTTGCTTGTGTTAGGATGAGAAATTGATGGTGGACCCAGATACTTCCTTGATACAGTCCTGTTTATGTATGAAGACTGTACATAAACACATGTTTACCTGCAACCAGTAGGAATCAAACAACATAATTTCCTTTCTTGATATTAAAAGCTGTTTACATTGAAAGTGCTCTTTTTCTTAGCTGTTCCTCAGGATCGTGCTACAAGAGCTTCTTTTGTGGCTCTTGCCTTTTTGCTGCTTTCTCTCTCTGTTTCTGAAATGTTTTGTGCTGCATTTGCTTACATGTGTGGTTGTACCAAAATAATATTCAGTTCTCTATATTTCTATTCAGTGCCCAGTTGTAACTCCTCTTCCTATATAGCTCGTCTTCCTGCTAACTTTGTGTGTGGCTTCAGTTTTGAGAAGCGACTATTGTTTCAGCTACCCTAATCCAAAAAAAAAACAAAAAACCAAAACTTTAAACTACTACTTATAAGAAGAACTTGTAACCATTTTGACTTAGAAAATCTTTTTAAAATAATGTGAATATCCCACAATGATATGATAATTACAGAGGTTGGTGAATCTTCATTCATGCAAGTTAGCATAACAGCCAGCCTTAGTGGAGGATAAATTTATTATGTTCACCAGCATGAATGAAGACTCAAACAACCTGAGTCTGGTTTTAAAACAAATGAATGACTGGAACAGAGAAACAAAATCGTCCCTTTGTTCAAATTAGTATAAATGTTTTTTCTGGATTGACAGACCTATAGGTGAGTCTGAGTGACTGGCAGCAGAATAAAGAATATTTTATTGTGGCTACCTGCACAACTTCTTGACTCTTTAGAGATGGGTTCTAGTTTCGACTGTATCACTGACAAGCTATGAGTTGTGTTAGGTCACTGAACTTTCAAGGAATACATAAAAACTGCAGATTTAGATCACCAATAACAGGACCCAAGGCTAAGTGCAAAAGATCATTCTGTGCCATGTTAGGAATATGTTTTGCAATCTGTAAAATGGTGTTTCCCTACATCCTGAGTCTGCTGTGAACCTTATTTTAATGTTTCTTAAGTGCATCTATGGTCTATTTAAGGATTTTTCTATATGTAAAGGATGAGCTTCACTGAATCCTTAGTGCCAAGGTTTGACTCTTTCTTCCACGTGTACCACCATGTCCTTCAAATCTCCTGTTTTTGACATTTTTTGAAGATGAACAATTTAATTTTCAATTTAAAAGAATAATAGAGAAGGCAAGAAGCATTACCTTTCTGAGAAGTAGCTTTAGCCATTGTAGTGCTTTTGTAGTGTGCTGACACCATCATTAGTAGAGGCAGTCTGAGGAAACTATTAATAGGTCTTTATCCCTGAGTACAGCTAAAAGGGCCAAATCTTCCTTTAGAAAGGACAGGTGAGATTAGGCAGTGGCCAAAGTAATGATAAAACCTGTTTGTATGCCGCAGTCACTGGTATTGTTGTGGAAAAAGATGTCCTTTGCACTTCCTTCCTTCCATTTCAGTGACCTTCGTGGAGAGGAGAATGTGAAGGAGAGACAAACAGTGAATAGGCTGGACGTGCATGTGCTGGACCCATTGTGCACTCTCTACTGTGTTTTTACTTTACAGTTATGCTAACCAATATAACAACAAAGAGGTAACCTTGCAGTCCTATCATAATGTTTACTCCTGTGGTGCATTCTCAGCAGTGAGATGAGGAAACCCTCAGTGTTGGAATACATGAAAACTGAACTTTTTAGATCACCAGTAACAGGACTCAAGGCTAAGTGGAGAAGGTCGTGCTGGGCCATGTTAGGAAGACTTAGCTGTAGGAGAAGAAGATTTGTAGAGAGGCAAGTAAAAGTAAAGTGAGGCCTATCGATGTTTGTAGAAGGTAAAGAAACCTAGGGGAGGTCAACACCATCTGCCCTTTTTGGTGGCATTCAAACTGAGATACGCAGGTTAATTAAAATAATTTGTGTATCTTGGTTTGAATCCCCTACTCCCTGTGTGCACGCGCGCGCACACACCGCACGCTATGCTTTGTGGGTCCGTCCCTTCAAATCAACGTTACCCAGTTGACAGGGTGATATTGTCAGAATCAAACTTCCTGATCAGATGAGTGGGTCTTCACAGATCTGAGTGGCCAGTCAGGAATTTCAAACTGACAGCAGCGAATCTGCCGCCATCAGTGAAGACAAGCTCCTAGCTAGGCTGAACTTGAAATCCTGCTGTCCTACTAAAGAAATGGAAAATTGTCAGGATAGTTAGCTTATTTTTTAAAAAAAATATTTGTACATGTAATTTCTTTTTGTAAAAGGGGTGTTTCATTTATAGTCCATTTTTAAGGAACTTAAATATATTTAATATATTTCTTTGTGAGAAAGGAAAAAAGGACTGTATTCCTGGGGTGGCTATCTCCCTAATGCAAGTTGAATGAAGTGCTATTTCACAGTCTCTTGTCATTCTTTTAAGCAAAAAGGATGTATGCAAGCAACCCAAATCATTGTTTTGGATTTTGAATGCAGTTTTAAAGAGTAGCTTTTTGAAAGGACATAGTTATTTTCCCTGATTTTTAGATATTCTTGGCTCATGATCATACTTTAACTGCTTAAAACTGAACCATTGTCTGTAACTGTTTTCCTTAACTGTACATATGCATTCTTTTTGTTACGGTTTTTCAGTGTTAGGTGGATTGTACTGATATTTTTAAGAAGAGAGGGCACTGAAAAATTTGCTTGCAGGAGAAAATCAAGTACAGTATAATGAGCTACATCATCCTTGCAAATATATACACATAAGAAAAAAGACCCTGTTCATCATGGCAGTGTCTCTTGTTAAATTAAGCATTTTGGAAAGTTTAAAGTTTGTTTGAAGTCTTAAGACTTACTTGGCATTCAGAATTAAATATTATGAAGATCACTAAACATACATACCTATGACAAAATGTGAGATGCCTGCCTTATACTTTGTAAATTGGTTATCATGTATCTTTCCTTAGTTTTTAAATAAACATTTTTCTCCATAAGTTTGGGAGAACTTTAGGTAATATGGTGGTTTTATCATGTGGAAATCTAGCCCAGATGTTTGGTATTACTTTTTTTAAACATGGTGACCACACATGATTTATCCTAAGTACCATTAAGTATTTTTTTATTATTGCTATTAAAAACTTGCCTTAGGCAAAGTCCTGCTAAATTTCCAGTAAAGTCAAATGTTAAAATTCTAGCAAGTATTATTATATATAACACACAGCATCTCATATATGTGTAATTTCACTAAAACTGAATCTGAGATTATATTTAGTTTCATACATGCAATTTAACCCTTATCTTGTATGTATTCTTAAAACAATACTATAATGTGTCGATTATAGCTTTGTAGAAGCTTTTTTATTATAATTTGTATACTTTAAACTTTCAGGACTTTTAAAAAAAATTCTGCTTCTGTCTTTGAACTCGGTCAAATAATGAAGGTTGATGATAGGACTTGAACTGCCAGCATGAATTAGTTATTACATGTTTTAGAAGTTATTAATGGAACAAAGTTCCTTCTTCAACTGTGAATAGAACAGATGCCTTGCAGACTTTCAATGTTTACAGTAAATGCCTTGCATTGGAGCCAGTAGTAATTTACTCAGGAAATACTTTATCAACACCAAACATTTATTTCCCTGAAGTTTGTTATATAGATTAAAAATCACTGTAGACTAAATCTCTTTATTCAGCTCATTAGTGCTTCTTTCTTTTTATTTCTACTGGCCAGGCTCAAAATATTAATCTAATCAGTTACTAGAAGAATGCCTTCTATTTTAAACAAGTTGAGCCAAAAAATAAAATTTGTCCTTCCTAAACTTTTTAGTATATTAGCTTTAATATGTTGGCTATAAATACAACCTTATACAAAAGATCCTCATTAAGGCAGTTACATTCTATCAAAATGTTAATAGTTATATGTACATTTTAAGGGGAGTTCTTAGGTCTGGAGGAGGACTCTTCAATCTAGATAGTTGCTCCAGACATGGAAACAGTAGAAGAATCTGATTATGGCTTGGAGAACAGTAGTTACTCTTAATGTCACCTGTTCAGCCATATTTTCATGATGCTCCATATTTCTGTGGAGGGGGTGGTCATTTCCCAGTGCATAGGAAGAATTAGAAAGATTACAGACTAAAGACTCAGTTTCTTTAAAAGACAGAATTACTCTCAATGAAGATTTTACAAGACGCCAATCAGGGGGTCAGAATCCCAGTCAGAGTTAAGGTTTATACTGGGAATTCAGGAACAGGGCAGTTGTGACAGCTAGCTATGGGTCTGCATTATTGCCTTGACACTTCCTGGCATGCCCCGTGGATTTATATAAGGTCAGGGATTGCTAAAACCATTATCAATCTGATCAGTCAAGCAAATCTTCCCGGGCTGTTCAGCCTGTGCACATTGTGGGTTTCAGGGATTGGAAAGTTACATCTGCCACCATGGGATGATGGGTGCCTAATAGCTTGCATCTTAAACTCAGGCCTGCAGAAGATCATGAGATTCATGAGCCAGGGAAAGATAAGTATTCATTTGCTGAACTCACATGTTGGGCAAAGTGTAGCTGAATTGTGTATATACAAGTTACAGGCATGACTGAAGAAAATAGAGAGTTAGCAGAAAGAAAACCTGATGGGAAATTTCTCAAGGTGCTCTCAGTATTAAGAGAAATACACGCACTTTTTTTTTTTTTAATTCTGTGAGTGTAACCTTTAAATTTAATTGTATAGTTTTAGAATTGCTCGTTATAGTTGCCAGGAGTGATGTCTTAGCTGGATATGAATGTTCTATAGTATTTTTAGAGAAATATCTCCTTCCCCTAAAAAGTCAACTCAGTAATGTTAAGCACACGATTTGGGAGAGTTGAATAGTAAGAAAATCTCTCAAGTTTCCAGAGCATCAAAGGACTCCTGCTCAACATGTAAAATATAAGATTAAATTTTCCTTTTTGTGCATATGCATAAATATCAATAAAAGTAATTACCGGTGTTAGTTATTCCTGTGCATTGAGAAGACAATGTGCCTCTTAATTTCCTTAGTCACTCTGAAGAAAGAGAGCAATTTTACACATGACTGAGAGAGAAGCAAGCACTATTTCTAAAAGATCAGTTAAGAACAAATGTTTTAAAGTGAAAATGAGTGAGACTTGCTGTTGGCCATAGAATTCAAGAAATATTCCCTCTGCCTTTTTCCTCTCCAATGAAATACCACCTCATTCAAATCCCCTTTTTATAATATACAGATTTGAATTTTCTACGATATGAAAGTTGCACTTAAAAGGGCTACATTCTGCTCTCATTTGTATAAGGCAAATATAGGATGGAATTACTGCAGATTCAGTATACTGTGAGTGAAGGCAGAACTTGGGGGGGTGTAGCATACACCTCATGACAAGAATTTTTGTATTGTTGCTTATTGCTGCAGTTCTTACAGGGAAAGATAATATATACTGGTATGCCTAAGCCAGTACATTGCACATGTGCTGTGAATGTACCCTGGGGACAGAAGTTCCAAATTGAACAGCCTTTTTTGAAAACACATTTTTTAAGTTAATAAAAGCAGACAGTGCTATTTACATATTATAGGATCCTCACAAGAACAGGGCAAGCATTGCTTAATGCTGATTAGTGAAATGGAGAAAGGGTCCTTATGGTGGTAGGACAAATGAAGGAATTTAAATTCACTGGTTAAATACTCATATTCATCCATGTCAGACTAGTAACAAAAGCCAGAAAGAAGGACCATCAAGTTGCTTTGACTTACAAAAAGTTTTTCTTCGTTAGCCTTCCTGGCATAATTTTAGTTATTAGCAGATGTGGGAAGGGAGGCAGAATATTTGACAGTTGGGAACAGATACCAAAAATACTCAGCTTTGGCATAACTGGTGCATCACAGCTGAAGCTGACAATAAAAAACTGACACACACACACACACATCCCTTTCCCATATTTGTGGGTATTGTTCAATTTTTCATTTTGTTGTCAAAAAACTTTATTTTAGTATGGGTGAAAGTGGTTTTGAATAGGCATAAAAATGCTAGCCTAAGCCCTTACCTGAATGGAATGATGATTAACATTAGCATCAGTCTGTAGTTAAATATGGAAACTTTAAAAGTCAAGGAAACACCAAACTTCTCCCAGCATACAGAAGAGTCTGAGAGGGTCATTCATTGCCTGATTTTTAAGATGCTGGTTATCTTGGAACGGTGTCGAAATAATTTTATATTATGTGTTCCAAAGGTGAAGCCGTATCAGTCCAGTTCAGCAAAACAAATAAGAAGTCCTGTGGCACTTTTAAAGACTAAGAAATTTATTTTATCACATGAGCTTTTGAGGGAGAAAATTCCACTTCATCAGAAGCTTATAGAGTGGGAGGAAAATAAATGCAGGGGAGTGTGTAAGTCATAGGATCACATCAGATTGTTTCCTGTGATGTTTAGTCTTCTTTCCAGTACTGCTGCGTCTGTCAGTTGTCTCATATACTGTTGGGCTCAAAGATACTGCAGAAGATAGAATAGAAGGTATTTTGATTTATTCAAGTATCGCCTGTCCTTCTAGGAAATATTGTATATTATTTTGGTCATTTCACCATAAGGATACTTCTGAGAATGAAAAGATCTAGAAAAGATCTGTAAAAATAGCTGGATGTACCATAGGTCTTGCATATGAAGACAGAGTCCGCAAACTAGGGTTATTTAGACCGGAAAAGACAAGTGGCTGAGGTATTCAAAATGAAGATTGCAGTGAGAACTGTTCAGTTACTCCTCTTTTACCTTTTTCCATAATATTAAAGTCAAATATTATGTGAAACAGCATATTGGGATCAAATATGCTTGAGTGTATTTTACTTCCCGGAATTCATTTTTACAGATCATTCAGAGAGATGACTGGATTGGAGAATTTCATGACTGCTAAAACTTTAAATTGGTCAAATCTCACACATTAGACCAGTTTTGTTCTCAAAGTTATTTGATCACACTTCTCTTCTATGTGTTTGTACTAGTTTACCCTCTATCCCAGGCTCCTGGCCAGCAGCCGCTGATCTCCGGGCACCCAGCCTGTCTTTGCACAATTGGCTCAACACGTTAGGGCACTTTTTGAGTTTTCTTTGAGGCACAAGCTATTGGACAGAGGTGGTATACCAGAGTTAACTGGTTAATGGTCAGATCTGATATGGCTAAACCTGTATGAAATCCAATAAAAAGAGAGTTTAAAAAAATGCTACAATCACGCTTTGCAAGTATGAAAATAACACCCATGTCTGAATACAAGAATTTGCTGTAATTTAACACAACTGACCTTTAATCAGAGAGCATAAAATATTTAAAATTTGATTGGCAGTTAGATCTCAAACCTAAATGAAATTTTTTATTCCAGATGTATAATCTGGCAATATCTAGAAAGAGAACCTGACTAAAAATAACTCTTTATAGTCTTTCATATAAAAAATTGTTAAATCTTTTTATGATTAGTAATGCTCCTCTACTGTACAAATGTTGAAGTAATACCATATTTATTGCAGTAGTGACCCTAGACTGACAGTTTTTTAGCTATAGAGATGAAACAAGCAGAACAGGTGGTTGCGGCCCCCCCCCTCAAAATCTTAGCGCTAAATAGAAATTAAAGTTTTGAAAAGGACTAGATTAGTAACGTACCTTTTCATTTGTAACAAAAATGTTTTTCTGAATCTGTTTTGCCTGCGCAGGCCCATTCAAAATGAGAGTATTAGCAAAGTCCCCTGTGTCATCCTTAGGGCTGATGCTTCCTTTATGTATTTTCTGAAAACCAGTGTGACGCTTGCTTTTGTGAGTGCAGTACACATGCTAATTAACTGAGACTGCTGACAGGAAGAGACAGTGATTAATTGGCAAGCATCAGGTGCTTTCTTATATATGTGTATGGCTAGTGCAGCCGCAATCTTCATTCAGACCACAAAGCAGGACTCTTGAGCAATGAGAGTCAGTCTCCTATTTAGGCCTCCAGCACATACCAGTCTGCTACTTTTACGGAAAAAATTTAAGGGCTCACTGTCTGCTCAATAAAGATAGTTCTTTCCTAGTATATGTAAAGGACCACAGGAAGAAATAGAATGTGGTTTCAGTTTTTTACTCTTAGAAAAAGCTGTCTTTCATTTATTTATATGAATTTATGAGCTATGATGAAAACTGCTGTAAAAGGTGAGCATATTTTCTTACTAATGTAATTTAAATCACCATTTAGAATACAGGAATAACGTTAAATAGGCAAAATTTTAATTATTGTAATGGTAATCCTGTTGCAGATTTAGGGCCTAATTTTGCTTGTTTGTTGTTGAAGTTTTAGAACTCTGATCTGTTCCTATGGAAATCAGTGCCAGAACACCCATTAACTCTAATGGCAGCAGGATCAGATTCAGCAGTCAGAAATTCAGCAGTTTTTAAAAACATTCCTAACAATTACCTTTTGGACTGAAGGATTTGGTTTCTGCCAATTGTATTATTATCAACTTTTTAATTTAAGCAAAAACACTTTAGAAGTTTGAATTTAGTTAGGATGACAAAAACCTTATTCTATTTTTTGACCACACTGTTCATTTTCACATTGTTACTGTAAATAAAAAGTGGTGGAAACTTGCCCTAGGTGTAATCCTCGTTGAAGAGTAGTGCCACTACTTGGTTTAATTTTATTTTCATTTATAATTATGTTATGACCTTTGAAAACTTTCTATTCTGTTCACATGCATTAGAGATTTTTCATTACACTGGAGGAGAGCACTTGGATTATAGATACAGTATGAATATCTGGAATTGCATGCTATTGAAAAGCAGCAAAAAGTAGCATTAAGAATCCAAATGGCACTTTTTCTGTAGTAATTTTTGTAAATTGGAGCAGCCATCTGCAAAAAGGCTCCTGGAGAAAATGTAGCAAATATTAAAATTCATCTAATTAAAAATTATCTGTGCTCAAAGGATTGAGTAATGAACCCAGGGCCTTAGGACATATGTCTTCACTTGAAAAGAACAGGCAAAATTACTCAGCAGGAAGGAACTTATAATTCTAGCAGGACCCTTAGAATCCAAAGGATGTGCACAGGGAAAAAGTTCAGCTGACGAGGCCATAATACTGGGAGAGTCTGGTCCCTGCTCTCTTTCAGAATGTATGTTAAAGTAACAATCTAACTTGTCTCATCTTATTTGGTACATAGGCTGTATTAGGAGGCAAAAGATAGTCCTGCAGGTCCTCTTGCCCCCTATTATAAAGGGCTCTATGTATCAGTTAGTCTTAAAGTGTATGATAGGCTTCCTGGCAGCCAGTGCAATTTGTGGCGAACAGGTTTGGTGAGTCTCATGTGCGTATATGATATTAGAGTACAGTCAAGCATTGTCATTTCCTTCAGGTTTTGGTAAAAGAAGGATCAAAATAACAATTGACCCTGGAGGTAACATGCCATGATGCAGTTTGCATGGGAGGTGCAGAACTAGATGCATCGGAGCTCTTTTACAGTGTGGCCAAGTTCCAAAGCTGTAGCCATATTAGTCTAGTTCAGTAAAACAAACAAGCAAGGAGTCCCATGGCACTTAAAGACTAACAAATTTATTTTTTTTAAATTTAAAGTTTTTTTTTTTAATGTTTGTTAGTCTTTAAGTGCCACAGGACTCGTTTGTTTGGTTTACTTTCACAGTGTGGTGACCCAGTATCTCCTCATTCTTGATCTGATCTTAAATGAAAGATATATTAGAACCAATCTTGCTGCCACTAATGTTGGTAGAGTTAGCTCATGCACATGAGAACAGGGAGTGATAAAATAATGGAGAGTCTTTCGACACTAGATCTCTCTTGGTGACTTTCTCATAGCCTGTTTAGAATGTGAACCAATATAAACTGCCAAATTTAAAATCAAGTATTTTCCCTTAACTACTACATAATAGATCCTGTTGGCTGTACCACTCAAAAAACCAAACACTGATGGTCCCATTTCTCTTAAATATCTAACTTTGTAGCTTTACATACTATCTTACATTCAGTAGTCATTTCCTTTCAGAAGAGGTTTTTAATGACTATCATTAGGCTCGACAGAATTCAATTTTATTTTTTTCTAATTTTGATGGATATCAGTATTCCTTTTAAACATCTAATTATTTTTATTGATTTTAAATTTTCAGTTATAATCGCTTTTGACCTTTTTAATTTTATGTTTGTCAGTTTAAAACTTCACAGTTGCAGGAAGCTGTGTGCATGTGTGCGCATGCGTGTGTGTGCATGTGTGTCGAACAATGGGTGTCACTGTTTTTTAATGACCAGTGCTGAGAAACAAAAAGTTCACTTTTATAACTGTTTAAAACAGAAGTGCTCAACATTGCATGTCAAAATTCACAAAGTAAACTTCCTGAAGTCAAATTCTAAAAAGTTCTTAGCACCTTTTCTTTCTTTTGATTATCTGTACGTTTTATTATTGATGGAAATATTTTTTGATTTGTATGTGTACGATGAAATCAACATATATATAAAATCTTTCCAGGCCTAACTATTATAGTATCTTTCAGTCACAAGGAGGTTAATATCCTGAAGAACTTTAGTCCCATGGATTTGAACCCATAGAATATAATCCCAGCAAAATGTATTTCATAAGAAAAATGAGTTGTTTTAGATCCCTCAGGCCATACACTCAGGATGTGTAGCTGATACTACAGTTTAATGGTCAGAATAGTAACATCTACTAAAATGACTATCTAAAAAATGTAAGCTTTTTCAGCTGTAGCTTGTTTCTGGAAAAAACTATATTAAGAAGATAGACTTATAGTGTGCTGATTAGAAGAGTTTGAACAAATTGGTACACTTGCACTTATTTGACTGTGCTGCTAATTCCTATCTTTTCTAAATCCCATTTTTGCCCAAGTGGAACTGGAACTCACTGTCTTTTTTTTTTTTTTTTTTTTTTTTTTGAGCTTTCCCCACTGAACTCTGTTTCTATTGTGTCATCCTAGCTGGGTTCCATTCCTGTCTTCCAGTCTCAGTATGTGGCATTGGGTAAGTCTCTTAACCTCCCCTTGCCTAAACATCTAGACTGGTGATAACTACTCACCTGTATGAAGCTCTTTGGGATCCAGCACTGAAAGGGACTACAGATATGAAAAACAATATTATTTTATTTTAGAAGGTTTCACTGTGCAAGGCATAAGTGCACTGTGCAGAAGAGGGGCAGGGGCACTCTTCTTCCCAGGCCTAGGGCAGAATCATGGTAGAATACTGAAAACACTATTTAATGATAACAGATTTGTTGTTATTTATCTTACTCCAGTGCTTAGGAGCTCCAGCCACAGACCAGATCCCCTTGTGCTAGATTCTATAGAAATGTAACAAAAGAGACAGTCCCTGCCCCATACAGCTTACAATCTAAGACCAGCTTGTTAGCATGCTTAGAATGGCCATAAATGGACATGGCTAGCAGGAAGGAAATGGAGAACTGGCTGTAGGCAATGGGGGAACTGCTTGCTACAGCAGTTGTAAGGAATTCTAGGCTGCATGTTCTCTGAGGCATTCTGCCTGTGACTGCCTTGGGTAGGCAAGGCAGCTCAGAGTATTTCCCCCATGGCTGCTACTTTTCCATATCTTTTATCTACTCCATGCCATGGAGACAAGTTAAGAGTGGATTTTAATTCTGCTCCTGCCTTGTTTTGAGAAACTTAAATTGGTTCAATACGTGTTAGGGTAAAGATTAAGATTGCAGATATATAGTGTGTATCACTGCATATTCTTTCTGATACACATTGTGCAAGTATGTGGAAACATACCAGCCAAATTTGTGAGATACTTTTTGTGCGCTTAAAAAAAAATTACCCTTGAGTTTGCACTGGTATGCACAATAAAATCGCTAAAGAAAAATAATATTAGTTATATGTTATTTTGAATATTATGTAATTGCATTTAAAAATGCTTTACATTTTTTAGTTTTGTAAGTTCTCATTCTGATATATTGTATCTGTCATCACTGTAAATTGGATTCAAGTACATGATAAATGTGCCACAACTCACTAATGTCTTTTCATTCACTTCTTTCTCAGTGTCCTGCTGAGCTATTTTCATATGGTGAGTTTTTTGTAAAACACATTAGTTTTCCCAAGTTTTGGTGCAGAATACATTATTTTCAATCATAATGTTCACACAAAGGCAAACATACATAGTAAACATGTTCCTATACATTGTTTAGTTTAGCTACAGAATAAAAGGAATTCCTCTGCAACTGGGAGTCCTAATCTTTCAGCCTGTAATCATAGTTCACCAAGCTATAGACTAATTTATAGAACACAAACACAGTTCTGTATGTAAACAAACTTCCTGTGTTTATATGCAGAACGTTTTTACTTGAAGTTTTTAAAATTTGCCACACACAACTCATATTCTGTACTACACATTTGAGGTCAATAGATTCTGTACCTTGTCCAAACTGTTGTAATCCAGAAGAAGAAAAGCAGTAATATAAATAATTAAAATTGAAAAAACTGTGCTTACCCATTTTGCTGCTTCTGGACTTGATAATTGCAAACAGATTCTGGCTACTTTTGTTTTTCCACTTAACTGAATCTTTATACTGTCAGTGCCCTACTATGCTAGTGATCACTTTCCTAACTCACTTCAAGCAAGTAAGCATTACTTTCAAAAGTTTCCTGAAAGGGGATAGCCCTGCAGAAGAATGTATACCCGTCATTAAAGGGACCATGTTTCTGAACAAAGTTTTTTCTTCTCCTTCAAAACCTGCCATTTGCAAAATGTCCCTTCTGTAGTCTTTGACTGCTGTTGATAACATTGTGTTGTTTTTTCCTCCCACAGTACCTGAGGTAGTAACTCAGATACCTTGTGTGTTTGTGGAAAATGCATGAATGGGGATGAACACTTGGACCTTTAATTTTACCTTTGTAATGAAATTTTAAAATTTAAATCACATGGCTGCTTTTTCTGATAATGGCAAAAATGCATAATGAGATTTTTTGTAGTTTTGTTTATGGAAATGACTGTGATCTTCCTCACACAGGGAACAGCTGACTAATTCATGAACTGGTGCCTCCCTTTTTCAAGGTGCCTCCCTGTTTCAAGGCGCTTTTACATTTTTTCTTAAACTCCAAGCAAATCCTCGTTAAAGTTAACTAAAATTATTTGAGGCAGTGAGGAAACTTAAGCTCTACAGTTTGCATGCATGTTTTATCTTGTCTGAATAAATGAAACTAAGTTGATTAAGATGCTTGGAGAAAGCCTGATGAATTTTAGGCTGTTATTAGTACAAACACCTTTTATATAAATTCTCTAGAAGAATATTTTTGGAGACGGGATGGTAATTAATGTGAAGTTTGTTGATCTATTTTTGTTAATGAGAAGATGAACTCATAGCCATCTGTTCCAAAAAAGTAATGGTAAGTTTGTTTGTATTTATATTTACCCATTTTTGTTCAGGTAGGGATTCCAAAAGATTTCCAAAGTGCAGTAATGATCTGAGTGCATTGAACAAGTAAAACATGTTGTTGTTGTTGAGATGCCAGTGAAAATGTTCAGAAATAGATTAGTTTATGCTAGTATGTACCGTACAAATTCTTGTGATTATTAATAATGCAGGAGTTTTTTATGCCTGTTAAGATCATCCTGAGACCAGGTTTGTCGTCTTTGTGTAAAATTGCTTAATTGCAAATGTCAGGAAAAGGATGACAGTTAACACCTGTTCTGCATGAGAACATTTGATCAGAAACAGCTGTTTGGTAACCAGGTTGATAAGGCTGCTGACTTGTATGCCTGTGTATGCGTTAGCTATACGTATATATTTACACACACACACACACACACACACACACACACACACAATTACAGAATGGCTTAGCTGTTGTTAAAACATGACTTCCTTTGAGGTATGGTCATTTTTGGTTCTTAGCTTGTCTTCTGGCAAAATGTTTTGCTAGTGGGTAATATACAGAAATTCTCTGAGGGAAGAGGAAAGAAAAGATCCATTGCTTTTGAGTGAGCACATGACTTTAAAAATATGTTTCAAGGATTTTTTAAAGTTGATAGACTACTGTGTGGTTTCGACATACTGTTATTTCAGTTACTGTGCAAAATGAAGAAGACAAAGGATGGTGTTTTAAGTGAGCATATATATTAGAGGTGTTCTAGTGGAAATTATTTCAAACCAAATGGAGTTTCTGAAAATATGGAGTTCTTGTGTTTTTCTGCTGTATTCATAATGGTGATGAGAAAGCCATGTTCCAGTCTTCAGGATTTCATACTGTAACCCAGCTCTAAAAACAGAAGACAAGAAAAAAAACTTGATGTGGTATAGTTTTTTTTCACATATCCTTTGTGACACTGTGAAGGAATACATTTTAATAGAACAAAGAAAATACTAGGTAACATCAGAGGAAAGGAATATTTTTATTTTGGGTTTCGGTTTTACCACTTTGGTTAGTAAAATAAAAGAATATATATGTTAAGAATTTTAACAGTTCATTATATAACTTAACTGTTTGAATAGCAAGTGTATATTTAGCAGTCACTTAGGCACTGAGGCCTTGCTCCTGCAAAGACTTATGCAGCTGCCTAAATTTAGGGTCCATGAGTAACTGATGGGTTTTCTCAGTCTCTAAAATTAAGGATCTGTGTAAATCCTTGCAGGATTTTGGTTTAATATAGACTAGGTTAAATGCTTTTCTAACATGAATAAAAACAACTCTTTAAAAAAAAATCTCCAAGAACTCCTGAAACTTGTATAAAGTGTGGAAAATGTTTTTGTTTTAAGGCTTCCTGCACCTCAATTGAAGCTGACAGAAGTTTTGCTATGTACTACAATGGGAACATGAAGCATGCTCCTGCCAAAAATTGTGCACAGTTTCTTTCATGTACAGTCCTGATAACTTGATGTGAGTAAAGTTGTATGGTGTTTATGCATTTAGTATTGGGACCATCATCAGCAGCTTAAGGTCCAAACTACTTTTTTATTTACATCAGAAACTCATCACTGTAAGAAGAGTTTACTGGTGTAATTGAGAGATGATAGCCCAGCAATTTATTCTGCTAGGCCAAAATTGGATGCCATATATTACTTTAGAAGTAATGCAGTGTACAAATGGGGGGGGAGGGGGAGAAAGAAATCCCCAAAACAAAATCTGCATACCAAATCATTCTCTCAGAATAGTTGAGTCTTGGATAGACTTACATGTGTACGTACACAATTATCTGGCCAATATAACCTCACAAATTTACATGTATATACAAATGGACAAAGACTTGGCACCATAGAGACTCAAATTGTATTCTTCATTCTTTGTGAAATATCTTTACCATACAAGCCCCAGATTGTGATTTGGGGGGGGGGGGGGGGCAAGCTACTGTATAAAGCAGCATGGCCAGGTTACTGGGAAGATGCCCCCAAGCTACCAAAGGAAATCTGCTTTCTGGTCAGGAGCTCCCAGGGACTGAAGCTGCACAGGCAGAATGGAGACAGAGAGGGTGGAAAGGGATTCAGGCCCCTTCAACTGTCTCCACTCTAAGGCAGGAAAGGCAGTTTGACCAAATATAAATGATTCAGCGTATAACTTGTCCTGACTGCATAATTTAGGACTTACCCCTAGTTGTGTGCAACTAAAATATTTTTTGTCACTAGATGGCACTCTTGAATGAGGCTTGTGATTTACTCCTGGACTGGCATTTCATTATTTCATTGACAAACAATCCCTCCCAATTTGTTACTTTCATCACTTCTTTTATAATGTTGTAGTGAGATGGAGAGAAGGTGGGAGCCTTTTATTTTAAATTGATAGGAGGGACACTTATTGGGCTTTTATAAGAGCCTTTTAACTAAATGCAGTGTGGAACAATTAACAAGTAAGAACTGATGCGAAGATGACAAAAAGAATAATGAAACTTTCTTTATACAACATACAAAGGCTGTGGGTCAGTCTGAGATTATGGGTTCTTTTCCCATTACAAAAGGTAACTTGACTTCAGGCTTCCCATGGTTTGAACCTAACAACTGCTCTGATTTGCTGTTACTGTATGACCTGATCCTATGTTTTACACCCCCTTGCATTTATTTTCATTCCATTTTGTAAGTTCATCCATCTTCGAAGCATCTGACGAAGTGGGATTTTCTCCCACAAAGCCTCATGTGAAAAATAAATCTGTTAGTCATGTGTTTTTTCCTAACAAATTAACCAGGCATCTGCCTTTTCAGTTCTAGTGTTCTGAGTGTAAAGAAATTTTGAGAAAGGATGATAATTTTTCACTTAGGTATATTCTGCAGTTTTGGTTGGAGAGGATATGTTCAGTATTTCTTTTCACAGGCCAAATGGTTAGTATCTCTTTACATTGTTGAATTGTTATAGTGTTTCACTCCATAGACAACTGCATTCCTGCAGTGAGTGATGTGAATGTGTATTTGTAACTGAATGAGTGATGCATATGTGTTCATTTTAATATTTTCTATTCTGTCGATCTCCATCTAGCTGCAGTGCAAAACAAAATGCAAGGAGTAATTAAACCAAAATGGGATCTACTGCGTCAGAATAAAATAGCTATTTTATCGAACAAACCTGGAGGGGAAAAATATTGAAAGAGAAAAATTGATGAAAGAGGGAGCGCAAGTTCATCCCAGGATATATGCACCCTGCTAAGTTTCACACTTGTAGAACTACCGTATATCGTCGCATATAAGCCAAGAATTTTGTGCCTGCAAATCGGCTTCAAAACAGGCACTCAGCTTATACTCGGGAGAATATGGTAGACAGCCCCAGGCAGGCCTTTCCCTGACCATGTGGCAGGAGGGAGCCCCAGTGTTGCTGGGCGGCCATCTTGGGTAGTTGGCGGGGGCTGGGGCTGGAGGAAGGAAGGGACGCCGGCATCTGGAGCAGCCAAGTAAGGGGGTCCTGGGGGGGATTCAGGGAGGCCAGGGAAGCTGTGGCAGGGACTGGAGGTTGGGGAGGGGGTTGGGGAGTTGGGGAAAGTGATGGGACGGCTGGGAGGGTTTGGGGAGGGTTCAGGGAGGCCAGGGAAGGGGCGGCAGGGCTCGGGCATTGGGGGGGGGTCGAGGAGTCTGGGAAAGTGGCAGGAGGACCCAGGGTTTTTGGGGAACCTAGGGAAGCAGCGACAGGGAGTGGGGATTGGGGGGGTGCCTGGCAGGCTGGGAAGAGCAGCAGCAGGGGTTGGGGGGTGAGGGGGAAGGGGGTGGAAAGAGTGTTGGGGAACAGGAGAGCAACAGCAGGGAACTGAGAAGGGAGCAGGGGGGCAGCAGTGGGGAAGAGGCAGAGCAGGGGGGCAGCAGGAGGTAGCAGTGAGGAGGGGGCAGTAGGAGGAGCAGAGAGCAGCAGTGAGAAAGGGGTGGAATGGGGCAGCAGTGAGAAAAGGGGGGAGTAGGGGGCAGCAGGAAACTGAGAAGTGAGCAGGGGTAGCAGTGAGGAAAGGGCAGAGCAGGGGGTCAACAGTGAGGAAGGGGCAGAGCAGGGGACACAGCAGGGGTGACAGAAGTGAGGAAAGGGCAGAGCAGGGGGAGCAAGGGGGCAACAGTGAGGAAAGGGCGGAGCAGGGGACACCAGCAGAAAACTGAGAAGTGAGCAGAAGGGCAGCAGAGAGGAAAAGGCAGAGCAGGTGGGAGCAGGAGGGCAACAGTGAGGAAAGGGCAGCACAGGGGGGCAACATCAGGAAACAGAATTGAGCAGGGGGCAGCAGTGAGGAAAGGGTGGAGCAGGGGGTAACAGCAGGAAACTGAGAAGTGAGGAAAGGGCAGTGTGGGGCAGGGGGGCGGCAAGGGAAAAGCAGCAGTAGAGATTTTGGCGCTAGGGAAGCTATCAAACTCCAGAGGAAGCCAGCAGCAGTGGGTGGGGGGTTAGGGGCCAAGGCCAAAAGGGGACCTTGGCTTATACCTGGGTCACCAATTTTAGCTTCTTTTTTGGTCTCAGAATTGGGGGGTCAGCTTGTGCCCTGATTGGCTTATACCCGAGTATATACAGTAACTTCTGCCCTGCCTTGAAGCTTTTGTGGATCCTAAGTGGAACTCTGACAGCCATCCTTGGGGATGGAGCTTTATAGAAAGGGTTCCTGGATTCTAAAAAGGCTTTGCCACTAGCCTGATTTATAATTAAACTTGTGATGGAAAGCAGAGAGTTTTGGTTAACTCCACTGCTTTGGAGAAGTATAAGAGACGCAGATGCTTAGGACTTTATATACGATAAAGAAACTTAAACTGAACTTCAGTGCAGAGTACGGATAGTGAGCATTAGTAATTCCCTTGCAAAGTGGAAACTATGTTGAGGAACTCATGCAGCTTCTGCATGACACTCAGTGATGAGGGGATTTAAATATTCCTATTTGCTGTGCAGTGCAAGTAGGAGCAAGGGACTTAAATGTTTTGTGATTTATTTAACTAATAGGTAAGATGGATATGGGGCTTGGCCCAAAGCAGGCAGAAGTGGCTCTCTGTGCTTATAATGTTGCTAAGATCCTAGGGATTTGAGTAGTTCTAAAGGGGTAGTAGTGTTAGTCTGGTTTAGCAAAACAAGCAAGGAGTTCTGTGACTTTTAAAGACTAACAAATTTATTTATCGGAGGAGCTTTTGTGTGGGAAAATCCTACTTCGTCAGACGCTTGAAATGGGGAATGGAAAGATGTAAGTTCCTCATCTTCAAGTGTCTGTCAAAGTGAGATTTTTCTCCCCACAAAAGCTCATGAGATAAATAAATTTGTTAGTCTTTTAAAGTGCTGCAGGACTCCTTGTTTGTTTTGGGAATTTGAGATGGTGGGGAGCATGTCAGATGTGCAAACCTGGAAACAGCTGTATTGCATTTTGGCATGTCACTCTCCCTTTGAGACACTTCAAGCTGCATTCACTCTGATTGCAAGATTTCTGTTATGTAGAAGAGGATGATAAAGTCTAGTTGTACAGAGAGCCAAAGGCAACACATAGTATAGCCCATAGTTTGTGAGGTGTGTTCTTGATCCCTGACATGAAAGGGTGCTACATCAAGGAGTACGGACTTTTACAATAATGTTTATAATCAATACGCTGTAAAAACCAAGTAGATTGCCATGGGCTTTGGGGCTTTCTAAATGTCCCAGAATTAAATTATGAATCACAATGAGGTTTTTGGAAAAATACTTTCCTCTGTAACTTTGAAAGTTTTAAATCTAAGTCTTCTCAGTTTTGCAAATTTCAGCTGTGACGGATGCTCTACTATTGCCTTTGTTTAGTTATATACATAATGGTTAAATGATTGTGTTCTTTGAGGAAAAAATAGTTGCAACATGTTAAGCAACAAATAAAGATGCATTGTTTCTGTAAAAGTACAACTGGGGTTTCTATGATAAATTACAGAATAGGCACTTGTAATTCTTTAAGCCACTGATACTCAGACCTTCAGTGGTTTAGTAGCCAAATTAGTGATCAGCATTACCTAAAAGAGCTACAGTAGTGTGAATTCATTGTTTATATTTTCTATATATTATATGCACAGGAAAATGACTAAATATTATTTTATGAACTACAGTTGGCTAATAACATAGGAAAAGCATCCTGACTTAACTCTGAATTTTTCTTCCTCCTTTCCTTTTCTAGAAAGATGGATATAAACTTCTGGGAGACACAGATTTCATTTTCAGGAAGCTTTGAACAATCAAATTAAATTGATAGTATGGTGAAAATGCATAAGAAATGCAATATAATGCATGGATGATCCACCGAATGGAAAACCTGTCTTGTGAGAGACTTAATGAGTTTAGTTTAGACTGACCAAAATGAAATTGAGGGGCAATATGGTTGCTCTCTATAAATACGTCAGAGGGATAAATACCAGGGAGGGAGAGGAATTGTTTGAGTTCGTTGCCAGTGTGGACACAAGAACAAATGGCTATAAGACTGGCCATCAGGAAGTTTAGACTTGAAATGAAATACAGGTTTCTAACCTTCAGAGAAGTAAAGTTCCCGAATAGCTTTCCAAGGGGAGCTGTGGAGGTAAAAACCCTATCTGGCTTTAAAACTGAGCTTGATAAGTTTATGGAGAGGATGGTATGTTGGGACAGCCTATTTTGGCAATTGATCTATCTTTGACTACTGGTGGTGGATACACCAGTGGCCTTCGATGGGAAGAGTCCTGAGTTACTGCAGAAAACTCTTTCCTGGGTGTCTGGTTGGTGAGTCTTGCCCACCTGGTCAGGCTTTAACTGATAGCCATATTTGGGGTCGAGAGGGAATTTTCCTCCAGGGCAGGTTGGCAAAGGCTCTGGGTTTTTTTGCCTTCCTGCGTAGAATGGCTTACTTGCTGGTGGATTCTCTGTATCTTAAAGCCTTTAAACTGTGATTTCAGGACTTGAATGACTCAGCCATAGATTAGAAGTTTATTGCAGGAGTGGGTGGGTGAGGCTTTTTGGCCTGTATTGTGCTGGTGGTCAGACTAGATGATCAAATTGGTCCCTTCTGACCTTAGAGTCTATGAGTGTATTGAGTCATTGTTTCTGTTTAATCTCTGTGGATAAACTAGGTATTTCTTATTTAAGGTGATCAAAAACCTTATTTCATAGCTGTGACCTCATACAGCTTTCTGATGTAATGATGAATTGACACAAATAGAACTGCAGAACGCACATAAGCTAAAGTAACTAGGTTTATTAGTTAAGCCACTTGTGACAACTGCTTTGTCATACACTTCTAACTACTTTACCTGACCTGAGATGAAATGTGGAATTATTTTTTCCTATATTGAATCGTTTGGGGGGTGGGGGAATAAAATCTTGCTATCAAAGAATATGCAGGAGAGAAGAAACTGATTTAATAATTTGGTAAAACTGTTAAATTTTGGCCAGATCTTAAGTTCCTGTAAATCAACATGGCTCCATTGAAATCAATAGAATCTCTCACTGATTGCAATAGGAGATGAAGTGGGCTTAAATACAGTGGGAATTGTGTGACCCTCACTGAAATGCTTCCATTTCTAAAGACATGGCACCAACCAGTTGGTGCAGAGCAAGCCCTAAAACAGTGGGAACAATTGCACAGGTTGAATCTTGTCTGAAATTATCTTACTCTAGGATTTCCCAGTCTTGTTTGGGATAGAGACCTGGGGCGAGAAGGACAATCAGAGGCGGGGCCTGAATCCCTTTCCACCCTCCCTGTCCTCAATCTGTAACCATGCTGCCAAAGCTGCAGATGGCTCTTGAAAGCATCCCAGCTTCCCTGTCTGCTTCCATTGTGGACTTCAGTTTTATAGCCGTGGGAAGTGGTTTACATATCTAGTGCTGCTGTCTCATGCTACTCCCTGCCCGGACCTCCCAGCTTCTCTATCACTCAGCTGTGTTATCAATGAACATTCTCTCCTCTCCCTCTGCCTCTGGTGTAATGAGAAGGGGATCAGAGAGGATAATATGACAAGTGAGGAGACAAACACAAGGGAAAAACATCAAAAGAAAAACGGGGGAAAAAAGGGCCAAGAAAGCCCAAACAGAAAGAAACAGAAGAAATAGAAGTAAAAGGAAATGAGTAGAGAAAAGGACGAATGGTGGGAAGTGTGTCAGAATGTGCCTGGCATGGGGGAAGCAGTGTACAAATCCACTAAGTAGAATATCCAACAGAAAAAGGGATGGGAACAACTGTTTTATACAGCTAAATGTATGGAAGGAGAAAGCATAGGTTGATTAGAGGAGTGCAGATATTTCAAATCAATTGTTTAGGTAACTATGTAATTCCCTTGGGCAATAAAAATAAAAATTATGAACCTGAATGGTAAAGGTAATCCTCTTGTAACTGTACCATTGTAATGACAGGTAATAAGCAGTGCCTATCCTACAACAGAGGCGACCTAGGCAGTCGCCTAGAGCACCAAACATTAAGGGGCATCAGGAGCCACTGGGCTGAGGCCAGCAAGGCTATTTTAAATTTCCCACCCTGCTGTGCACAGGCACATAGACCAGGATGGAGCAAGGTGGGAAATACTTTGCTCCCTGCTCCAGCAAAAGTAAGTGGTGGGGGCAAGAGGTGTCATAGGGAAAGGCTTGGGGAGTTTAGGAGGGAGGCTGCACTTGGGCTGTTTAACTGGCAGGCTGTTTGGCCTGGCCCGGCCCGGCCCAGCCTGTCCTGCCACCCGGCCTGTGCAGCCCACTGTTCATCCCACTACCCGGTTCAGCTTGGCCCCGCCTGTCCCTGTGTGGCTAGTTCCAGCCCGGCCAACCACCCAGGCTGTGCTCAGCCAGCCTCCTCCTCTGCCCAGCCCTGCATGGCTCGTTCCAGCCCACTTGTCCCATGACCTGCCATTCATCCTGGCCTAGGCCATTGCACGGCCTGCTGCTTGGCCAGCTCCTGCATGGCTTGTCCCACCTGGTGGCCTGCCTGGCCTGCCACATGGCCTGTGCACCTGGCCTGGCCCCTTGCTCAGCCCTGCATGCCTCATCCTGGCCCGCCCAGCCTGCTGCTCAGCTTGCACCTCTTGGCTGACCCAGCCCTGCACAGCTCGCTGTTCATCCTAGCCTAGCCCACCACCTGGCCCTAGCCCTAACCCTCACCTTGCATGGCCTGCCACTTGTTCCAGCCCAGCCCACCACCTGGCATGTAGTGTGGCCTGCACCCCTCTGCTGGTCCAAGCTCAGCTGGCCCCCACACTTGGCCCAGTCCTGTGTGGCTTGACCTGGCCCGACCAGCCTGCTGCTTGACCTGCACCTCTTGGCCGGTGCTTCCTGCCGCTCATGCTGGCTCAGACCTAACCATAATTCTAACCCTGACCATACCTGGCATGCGGCGTGGCCCGTGCCCCTTGGCTGGCCCATGCTCAGCTGGCCCCCCAGCTTGGTCTGGTCCTGTGCAGCTCATTCAGTTATGGCCCACCGCCGGCCTTCTGCTTGGCTGGCCCCTCACGTGGCTCATCCCACCCTGTGTGGCCCACTGCTCATCCCGTTTCCACTCACACCACCTGGCCAGCTGTGCAACCCGCATCCCTCAGCTGGTCTGCCCCTCAGCCAGGCTTGGGGGGTGGCGTAGGATGAGTGGGGGGGGCACCCCCATCAGGCCTACCATCTGGCCCACATAGCCCAGGTCACCACCTGGGGGCAGGGGACACCAAAATCAGTTGCCTAAGGCACCAAAAATCTTGCGCAGGACCTGGCAATAAGTTATTAGTATGGCAGTTAACTTGATAGGATTTTTACTTTACTATTTATGGCATTGACCTCTAGGCATTCTTCTTCAGTTTAGGTAGGACAGTTTATGGTTTTGGAAATATAGGTCCTTGTTTCTGTTGTTACATGTGGCTGGTTTCGGTACACTGACACTTTTAAATAACTTAATATGTCTGACTACACTTATCTTGCAGGAAAGATCAACTACAGACAACTTCTAGTACACCTGAAGTGCACAAAAATATAGACACTATGGTATAATGTAAAATGTGGCCTTCAGTTTAAGATATAAATGCAAAATGATAGGTGCCATATTAAGCTTCATTTTCACTTTACAGGGGAGATCATGGTGTCATACTTCTGGTGTTTATTTTGAGTTATGACCTTATGTCTAACTTGTGAAAATAAAATGTTTCCCTTCCTACTGACATGTTATGATCCTATGTCTTCATCTTTCTCTCTCCCTCATAGATCTAGATAAAAACAGACACTGCCCATCAAATTCAATGAGTTCTGCTTGTACTGTTAGCCCCGTGACAAGTCACCATAACATACTCTGTGTTCTAGTGTGAACATGTATACTTGCCTAATATTTGTTGATATTTCATGATTATATTTAGACCTATAGTTTTTATTGCCATTAGTGTAAAGTCAGGAACAGTTTGTCAGAAATAGTCTTGAAAATCTTTAGGTTAAAGTCCAGAAATATTTTTCCTAATGACTTAAATTTTGGCACAGATTAGTTACTTACAAGTGTCAGTTAATGTTCTATTCAATAAACTTCTCAAGATGTAGAGAACTGGTTTTCATGGATACATCGATGTTTTTGGCTCACTTTATAGATTTCATTCATGGAGGCAGAATCTTGATTGGAACTTTAGGAATGTCATTCAGGAGTGCAGTAGGATGTCTGGTAGTTTGGTGACTGCAGCCAACAGATCCATTAACGCTCATTCTCTCTCTCTCTCTCGCTCACTTTATATACCAACATGGGCATGGATTTCCGGATACCTTCATTTTACTAGCTTAAGTTCAGAAGTATTGATAAGAAGCTGGGTTCATTTTCTTTTGTCTTTTGTTAGCTTTTGGCCTTTGTTTGACCTATAAAATTATTTGTACTATTCTCAAAGGAATAGCATGTTCAGACTGAGATGGTTTTATATTCCCGCTTTTCCTTTTCTGCCTATGCATAGCTCAGTTAAATATGAATATGGAAAAAACTTTTAATCAAAAAGTGCTACTGTGCATAGCCTTTTAGGTTTTGCTGCAATGTGTGATTACTGATTTAATTTTGGAGAGGCTTCCAACAAATATAATTATTCAGTAGTACTTTCTACTTCAGGAATATCAAACATAAAAAGGAAAAACAATGTTCCTAGTACCACATTTGGTGTGCAAGTAGTATACATATTAAATATACCTGCCTTTTTCTAGTTAGCCAGTTAAAAAAGAATCTGAGAAACTAAATACACACCTTTGTACAGGTGAAAAGTGAAATAGTTATTATCAATAATCAATATGTATTGTTTCTGTGCTTGGAGATTTGATTCTTAAATGTTTGAGATCATCGATTGCCTTTCTTAAATGATTCTTTTAGATAGTCAGATTTCATTCATAAATAACACAAAGCATAAAGTGTCTCAGCACAGATTTGTATGTGGGATAGTAGTGATCATCAATGACCAGCTAATAGTTTAAAACTAATTCATACATGACATACAGAATTTGAGTTAACATGGAATTTCTAGTGTTCTTTGAGTCTGTGAAAAAAAAAAAAAAAAAAAAATTTGAATGTTATGAGTATTATGTGAAATGCTGTATGAAAAGTAGAGCTCTAATTCAGCTAAGAGTTCTTTCCTAAAATAATTTAGACAAGTGTCCAAAGAAATATTTTATTATTTTGTATAAAAACAGTAAGTTAAAATTGCTACTTATTCCTTCCTTGAAGTTCTCCTCTGAGGATAATGTGGAAACTACAATAGCCTCACCTGGATAAAAAAGTATAACCAATTCCCCATACATATATACAAATATATGAGTAACTCTTCCCTAGTGACAAAGTAAAAAATTAATGAATGACAGACATAAAAGATTTTTGTTTAAATATGTTGGAATGCTTTCTGTATGTAGTACATATTTATGATTAAAAAAGAATAAAAACAGATTTTCCCTACTAGCCTTGGTAAGTTTGCATCTTCCAAATCTTTGGAAATGGAAGTGCATGAATTATTCCTTTTCCTCTTCAAGATACAGGGCAAAATTCTGCAATACCTTATATTCAGCCCTTAAAAAAAAGCTGACATTCTGTAGCAAGAATTGCTTTCATGCAATAAGCTGTATTCTCAAATGGAGCTCTGCACATTCTTTAATGGAACGTCTTGCAGATGTGGATGGTATTCATAAGAAAAGATTTTTCTAATGAATGACCTGTCAAAACTTTGCCGGGAAAAGAAAATGTGTCCTTTTAAAATTTTCAATATTTTTTGAGCCAAATCAAATGCATAATGTAAGTTATCCACAGTGGTTCCTGAAAAATAAAAATCTTTAATAAGTTTGCTTAACTGATGATCAACGTTGTAAGAGAATATTAGCAGTGACAAATTAAAGTAGAAAGTAGGAGATATTTTGCACATCTCTTTAGTAATAAATACCTGCAGGTCACAGGAATGTGAACTCTCATCATTCACAGAGACAAATTCACACCTACCCTGCAAAATATCAAGATAATGAAGATGGAAACAAAGCAGCAAGGGACAAAGCTCATTGTGGTTTTTTGATCCCTAGAAGAGAAGAAAACAGGGTAACTATTGACCTGGAGAGAGGGAATAGTAATGAAAAGAAAGGGATGTCACATTCTTTCATCACTGTCCAGTTTGTGCAGGTGACAGGGGGAAGTAATATTTTGTCTGTCTCCCAGGCTCCCACCAAAAATTCCTGTAAGGGTCCTCACATTGCTTTAATAGAATGCAAGAGAGAAGTTTTTTTTGATTATTTCACCTTGGAAACTTAAAACACTGAGAAGTTGATCATTCTTAAAATATTTACAGCAGTAATGTTTGCTGACTACAATATTTGTTGACTAATGTAAGCGAGTCTGTCCGGTTTATTTACATGATATGAAGTAGCAAAGTACTGAAGAATGGTATAAAATTCAATAATAGTATCAGGCTATGTTTTTGGTAGACCATCCATTCCAACTACCGCTTTTGTAATGAAGACTATGGAAATGTGGCTAACAGAACAATATATTAAGCTAACTAAAAACTCCACTGATGCATGAACACAGTGGCATATGAAAATTGAAGATGATATGACTGAGTTGGTGATTACCAGGGGACCATGACACCATTTTCTGTAAGAGACAAAAAGTCACTGTTGTGCTTATTTAAATGGCAATTATGGGCAGGGTGCTGAAGTACCACCAGGAAGGATAAACTGATTGTGTTTCCATGTGGTAATGCATTTAAGAAGAGCTGGACTGGAAATAATGAGGTAGAGTTTTAGGACAGTCCGGTAAGGTTTTAAATGATTTGTCCTTTCATGTCTACAAAGCACTATTGATGGATGAGTTTCTGACTTCAGCCAAATGCTTCTCTTTCCCCTACCATTCAATTAACTTGCATGCAACATTTAAAGAAACAAACAAGGAGTCCTGGGCCACTTTTGAAGACCAACAAATTTATCAAATTTATCACATGAGCTTTTGTGAGAGAAATCTCACTTTACCAGACACTTGAAAATGGAAAACTTACAGTATTGGGTGTGGCAGGGGGAGGGGGAAATAAACCCGGTGAAGTGTGAGTGATGGGTTCAGGTTAGATTATTTCAGAAATCAAATGAGTTGTTTAGATTCAAACAGTTTGGAGCAACATATAAGAAGGCTGGGAGCCTGGGAGAGATGAAAATCACTTTTTGTAATGAGAAAGCCAGCTTATATCTCTATTCAAGTCCAAGTTAATTGTATCAAAATCATATGCAAATTTGTTGTGTTATGTCATTATGGTCTTTAGTTCCATGATCATATGCTATTTATTCCACCAGATCTGTACCTCATTGTCTACAAGACACACTGCTTAGTTGTTCAATGAGTATTGTATAGCAAATGATGCTGTTTGAAGGACCTCAGCATCATTTGTTATAGCTGGAAATTTATGTGATGAATGAGGAGGAACAGAGGAAGAAAATCAGTAATGTGGTAAGTTGAGGCAACTGACTGGGAGCAGCGTGATTAGTTGGTAGCACAGCCACACACTATCTATCTAATGTCACTTTGACAAACTTTTCCCACGTGTTCACTAGTTTGTTCCTCATTTTCTGGATGCTCAACTTAGGACTTGATGTTAGAAATATAAAGTACTCAAAGTGCAACTGAAGTCAGCAGGAGTTGAAAATGCTCCGCATTTTTGAAAGTCAGGTCGTGGCTGTCTGAAGTTGGGAATCCAATAACAGAGGCACCTAAAATTAATAGATACTTATGCAAATATTGAAATTAATGCCTCTGTACCTCAGTTTCCTATCTGTAAAATGGGGATACGACCTGCCTGCTGCACAGGTGTGCTGAGAAGGCAAATTAATATTTGTGAGACATCAGCATGCTGATGAGTTTTATAGAGAAAACAGTGATAAATTTCTTGAAGGAATTTTTCTGTGCTATTCATTACTGTATCAAGTTTCTCACAAATTTTAATGAATATGTTTTTCCAACACTCCTGAAAATCAGGAAGTTGGTATTATACCCATTTTAAAGAGAGGGAATTGACCTGAATGAGCCTGCAAATAGAAACAGTATGTGATTACACTCATAATGAATTATGTCACAAGGAGCAAATGTAAAACCTTGGCAACACTGGTGTTTTCCTAATTTTTGTGCACTTGAAGCTTTGACAATGTTTTTCTAGCTTAGCTTTTTGTATGTAATATAATAAATCTATTCCCCTGAGACTTGGAGTAAAAGAGTAGATAATATTCTCCATCTGGTTATCTCTGATAGAGTATGAGTTTTTTTACTTAAGTTCTGTTTTGGTCTTAGGCTGGGCTTAAACTTGATCGTTAATTCAGAATGGGAGGATCACCAATCTGATACCTTTTATTTTGTTTTATTGGGATTTGCTAACACCAGATGAAATCAACATACCCAAGAAAGAGATGTTTGTTATTGATTTTGCCCTATGCTATTCAACTTCTAATGTAAACAATAAGCAAAACAATGCACAATTGTGTTTTTATAGTAAAAGGGCATATTTCAATTTGATCTGAGACTTTATCATTTTTAACCACTGAAAAAGAACAATGGGAGTTAATTAGTTGAGATTCATCATTTTTTCTGGCAAAGAAAATCCCTTGTTAGTACATTATGAACCTGATTGGGCCATTTTTTGGGAAGGGGAAATTCCACTGATTTGAATTTGAAGGTTTAATTGAATTAAAGTTGTGAAATTTGAATAGCAAAACAGGGAATGAGGATAAAAAAAGGAGGAAGCGATTCCCATGTGTGCAGGTACCAGGGCTGGATTAAGATATGCTGAGGCCCTAAACTGTGTCAAGATTCAGAGGCCCCATACCATAAAAAATGAAGAGGAAAAAGGGTATAACATAATAATAATAAAAAAAGGGTAATAAAAAATAATTGGTGGTGGTATAAGGAGGGCTGTGGATAACTAACTGGTGGGGAGGGGATTAGCAGAGATGATGCCTGGTATGGAACAGGACTTTAGAATGTGTGGGTAGGCTATCTCCCAGGTCTCTTCTTGAGGTCTGAGGTGAGGTTGGGCAACCAGTGGATGATGTGAGCAGTCCAGCTGTCCCAGAAGAGGAGTTGATGGGATTGGGTGTAGATCAGGATGGGGAGTTCAGGGTTCAGAATTTTGCTGGTGGATTTTATATAAAAGGTTGTTTAAGACAAAATAATTTCAATTATGATAAATCCTCTTAGATAGCTCCAGCATATTTAGAGGCCCCTCATAATGTGGGGCCCTAAGCCATGGCTTACTTGGTTTGGGCCTAAATCCAGAACTGGCATGTACATTCCTTTCCAGACATATTGTCAGTTGGGACAGTGCATGAAACTGTTGGAGCAGCCTGTTAGAGATGTCATGGAATTAATTCTGTGGTCTGGTTCATTTTCTGAGTTGTCGAAAAAATGAATTCAGATCCATAGTGTTTTATGGATTGTAAAATAGGAAAATGTGTTGGAAAAAAACATCCGGTAAATATGTAGTGAACTAATTAAAAATAATTTCTAGCCTTTCATAATGCAGACTTCTCTAGAAGCAAACCCACATTATCATGGCATGCTCTATAGCTCTTGAGAATGTCTATGGGTATGTCTACACTTAGAGCTGAATTCGAATAGATTGCCATCAATTCAAATTCTATTAAGTGTATGGACACATTGGCTTTCCTCAATTTGAATTGATTGAGGAATTTCAAATTGATGAAAGCTGACTTTGATTTGGTCAAACCTTGTTTGATTTCGAAGTCAGGGTCAATTTGAACTGAGTAATTCGAATTCACCCAGTGTGGCCATGTCAGTTCGAGTTCACTGTTAGTTTGAATTAGCCACAGCTTGATTTTCCCTTATACAATAGCGCCCCCTACTGAATTCGAACTAACAAGTCCTGTTCATAGACATGCCAATTCGAATTGGATTTTCTAGTGTGGCCATGCCATTTCGAATTGACTGAATTCGAATTAGTAATTATTAGTGCGAATTTGTAATTCGACTTCAGTAATTCGAACTGAAAATCTAAGTGTAGACATAGCTTATGCTGACTTCTGAATGTTATGTCACTTGTGTCACACTTCCTAGACATCAAGTACATGTTAAATGTATAAGGAAGAAAACTCCTCATGTTTATGAGGATAATACAATTCTGTTTCGATAAATGTAATGACATTCAGATTATTGTCTTTGAGGACTGAAGGAACTAATTTTTATAATATACTATTTCTTGTTGAGGACAAACGATAGAATTAATTGTATCTGAATTTTGTGGACTAACACAGGAGTTTAAGGAAAATAAAAGGTTTTGACTCAAACCTCCAAAAATGAGATTTAAAATAGCTACATTTGCATTTTGCTTCAGTTTTTTTTTAGGTTTGGAAGCTGTTAGAATAGTCAACAGGCTACAGATGCTTTCTTTACACTGAGCTCACCCATTCAAAGGAAAAAGTTGTCTGCTCTGCAAGACCAATAAAGGAAGTTGCATAACTGCTCATTCGGGCTTGAATTCAGCAAGGAATTTAAGCACATCCCTGATTTTAAGCAGGAGAGTAATATAGTAGACTTTGTAGTGGTGTTAGGGATCTGTTTAATAGGGATCCCTGTATGCAACTAGAGTCCTGTTGATCATCTTCCCCACTGCTTAGTCATTTGAACTTGTGGGATTTTTCTAGAGCTCACATTCTTGTCCCTCATCAACACCACTACAGAGGGCAAGGAAGGACATGTAACAGTCAGATAGTATGTTGATGGGGAATAGACAATGCTATGTGACAGCAGCCTTGGCCTTTTGACCCTTGTGTCTGGTTAAAATTAATACATACTTAATTTTAATATGTTGAAATACATTTGGGCTGTGCATGAGATTGCCTGAGTTAGGACTGTGGGGGTCAGGACCTGTAAGTATCATATGCGAGGAATTTGTATAAGAGTGTTCTGTGTAAATAATCATGAACAATACTAGATGTTGCCTGACTAGTTTTCCACAATAAAATATACCCAATTTAATCAAATAATGCTGTTGTTTTTAGTGAACATCTGCTATTTTTAATCTTTTTGGGAGAAGAGAACAATATAAATCAAGAACAATAAATATTATTGTCTTACAATATGTTTTAGATGTGCTGGGGGGAAAAAACCCTATAACCACAAGCTGGTACTACAGAAATATCTCTGCAGACCATTAGGATGTAGCATTGTTCTTTAATATTCTCCATTATTGTAATGGATGGTTTAGTTCCTGTACACTTCTTAGTCAATAAACAAAAATTCAGGGCATGCAAAAAATTCATTTTTCATGGGTTTTGTAAAAATCAACTTAGATAAGCTAATGTAGTTTCACGGTAATGCAAAGAGTAGAAAAAACACATTTGTTTGTAACGAGCAGAGCTCAAAATGTTTTATGTTAAATGTTAGAAATTTACTGGTATTAAAAATGTGGCAGGTTTTTTTTGTTTGTTTTGGACTAAAACTCTTGTGAATGTTATTAGTTATTTTCTCAGCAATGCTTCTGGGAAATTTGAGGTCACAACTTTTTGTGTTCGACATGTTTAGTCTTTAGATAACATGTCAAGTATGGGGTTTACAGTATGTTGTCATTCCCGATGCTGAAACCAGGTTAGGCACTGCTTTTGCTCCCATTGAACAAACTGAGTTGGAGCTCTGTATATTTACAATCTAATGGGATCAGATTCTTAATTTCTTTGCTCCAAGGAGGTAGCCATGTTAGTCTAGTTCAGCAAAACAAACAAGGAGTCTGGTGGCACTTAAAAGATTAACAAATCTTTGGGCTTTAATTTCTTAGTTTAAATTCAGTTTCTTTGGGCTCAAATGAGGTACTGAAAGATATGGAGAGGCAGTGAGCTAGCTTTCTATCTAAACCTGCATTTTTAAAGAATGGTTTTGGTTAATCTTCGTTAAAATTTATGCATGCAAATCCAGTGTTTGTTTTTGCTAACGTGCAAGTGGAAAACTGTCCAACTATACGTGCAATATGAGTTACTCAAGCACTTATCACATCCAATGCGCACCCTTTTTTGAAAATTTGCCTTTCATCATAGAACTTGGCCCTTAAAGTGCTTTTCATCTGTTGATCTCGTGTTTTACATAGATGAGTGAATTCTGTTGTTCTTATGATGAGATTGCAGTCCAGAGAAGAAAAGTAACTTGTTCAGCATCACCTAGCCAGTGTTAATATGATTGTGAATACGATTCTCATTTCATAAAAGTATTGAGTGAAATTTTAATTTATTGTGCAATTTATATATTACATTCCCTTCTATTTTTGTATAACCTGTATAAATTGCTACCTAAAAACTATGACTAATGTAAAATTATGGTACTGTTCCAAACCTGCTTTCTTTCTGATACAATATAGAATCTCCCTGCTCTCTGCTTTTAAAAGAATTTGCCCCATTCAATTATCTGTCCCACCTTAAAAAAATTTTACATGTTAATATCTTTTATATTACATGCATAGTAATTCACCAATCAAAATACACCTTTCTGGGACTGGTTTCACTACCTTCACCCCTTGGCGAGTAGAACCACTTGATTGTATTGCTCATAGACTGATCTATGGGCTATATGCCCACCCCATTTACCAATAGTTTTTGGTTCCGGCAAACTCTCTTCTTTTGAAAGCCTCTGAGCAGTGCTAATTGAAATGACTCAAAACCAGCATCTTCAAAACAATATTTATTCATCCGCAAGGTACATAATAAATCAAGAAAAGGGTTAAAATGACAAGGTCTATGTTCCTGGATCTCATTTGAGTTTTATTCTTTCCTTGAAGTTTTGGGTAAATTTCACTCAATCCAATCATCCCATTTTCTGCAATCCTTGCAGCAGTCTCAGCCCTGATCTGTGCTACACAATTTGGCCAACATAAGGTAGTTTATGTTGGCCTAACTATGTCAGTGAATGCATTACAGTCTTGCTACTGCTGATGTAAGTGTCCTACCACACTCACACAGTGTCAGTGGTTAAAATATAATTTGATGGGCTCTGGAACCCTCCTAATCTCTGGGCCCCTCCACCAACTCCCCAACTCCTGCATTTATCCACACCCACCCTTTACCTGGCCAGAGCTGTTCCCTGGCCAGGCCGCTCCTGCCCTGAGCACACATCTGAGCATGCTCAGGGCTGGAGATCTGAAAACTCCCCCAGCCTGGCTGCAGCTCCCAGGTCAGGGCAGGGCAGAATGTGCATTCCACCTGATTCTTCTATTTTTTAGGGCCCTGGAACTTTGGCCTTTCAAATTTTTGGGCCCTAGCACTGCATCTCAGGGTGTTCCGGCTTACTTTAACCCCCGCTGCACCTCCATGAGAGGCATAGGGCTTATGTTCATGTAGTCAGGGCAATTTAGCATCAATTTAGATGCTATTCCTTGCTTTGGCCGTTGGCCGTCTTTCAGTTTTGTGGCTGCAGTGGAGCCATGCAACTGAGAAGAGGGCCTTGCTCCCTATTCCCTCTCTAAGCTTTGGCTGTCACCCAGGCTCCCAGCTTTGGCTGTCTCTTAGGGTCCTGGTTTCCCACTCTTGGCAGGGAGCCCAGTTGCACTGATGCTCTCAGCTCAAAGGCTGGCTGTTCTCGGGTTCTGTTCCCCAACCAGTATGGATCTCCTTACTTGGAGACAAGAAGCCTTGAGGTTGGGGCAGGTGGGCTCCTGGTGGGGAGCTGCATGGAGCTGACAGCCCTGCCCCTCAATCCTCTCCACCATCCCTATTCAGTTGGTAGAAGTGCTCTTCCTCTTTCCTGTGCTTTTTTTTCCATTTTCAAGCATCTGATGAAGTGTGATCTCTCCCATGAAAGCTCATATGATAAATAAATTTGTTACTCTCGAAAAGTGCCACAAGTCTGCTTGCTTGTTTAGCTGAACTCGGCTAACATGGCTACCCCTTTTGGATCTTGGTGAGGATGCGTACCACTGACAGAGGGAGGCTAGTGTGAGACATCAGCCACTACTGTAATCTCTGCAATGGCTGTAGGTCAACCTAACCTCGGTCCTCTTAACATTGTAGTGTAGACATGTCCTGAGGCTCAACTGGTGACACATCTCTAGCTGCTGCTGCCTTGCCTATCCTTTCTTGCCTTTGACCTTAGCTTTGGCCCCTGAAAAATGAGCCCGTTTGCCTGATTGGAGCCAGGCTGTGGGAAGAGTTTTCCCAATGAATAGCTACCTCATTGTTTTCCCTAAGGATCCTTGGTATTATCTCTGGTGGTACTTTATTCTTGTCATTGTTTCAACACTTGTACGTTTCCCACAGTAGGCTCTTTCAGTTTACCTCTATGCAGTCAGGTAAGAAAATATCAAGCAAGTAAACTGAACTGCATATCAAACAAGGAGTCCTGTGGCACTTTCAACAAATTTATTTATTGCATGAGCTTTCGTGGAAGAAAATCCCATTTCATCAGATGCTTTGAAGATGGGAGAACTTGCAGAATGGGAGGAAATAAATGCAGGGTTGTTTCCTTCCATTCTGTAAGTTTCACTCATCTTCTTTAAAATATGAAGAAGAGTACATCTTATGGAGTTTGCAGAAAAGGGAGGCAGGTCATTGTACCACTAATCGTTGGATTGGTCTCCATAGTGGTACTAATGTGCCAAAACCTTATCAAATAGCCCACAGTTTAAATGGGTGAGAATCACATTGAGGAAACTTGCTAGCTCTCAGACAGTCTGTCAGAGGTCCAGAGTTTATGGGAATTGTAGAAATGTGATTGTGCTGAAGCAAGACCAGTAAAACTAACATACTTCATAAGTTTTGTCCAACCCATTCATACAAACCTCCAGTGATGGGGTTTCCACAACCTCCCTGGAAGCTTATTCCAGGGTTTATCTACCCTTATAGCTAGAATATTTTTCCTAGTATCTAACTTGTTTCTCTTGCTGCAGATTAAGCCCATTACCACTCATCCTACCTTCACTGGACACAGAGAACAATTGATCACAGTTTTCTTTATAACGTCTTTTATTTTATTTCAAGCTTATCAGATCCCACATCCGTCGTCTTTTTGTTAAAACCAAACATGGCCAGTTTTTTAATGTCACAGCTTTTGAGAGATTCTCAGGATGCTTAAAGCTTAACCTGTCTATAGTCTAGCACATGGTTGCCAAACTGTGGGGCATAGCCACCCTATGGAGGCATGGAAGAACAGCTGGCAGTATAGTGAGGTGCATGCCAACTGTCATGAAGGGATGGGTAAGGAATGTCACCTCCTTTCCCCACTGTGTCCCCTGGTCCAGATAAGGTCCTGCTTCTGGTTTCTCTTTTTGTCTGCTGGCTTCCACTCTCAGCTTTTGGCCAGCTGTGATGTCCTAACTCCACTCCTGACCTGGGGTGTGTGTGGCACAGACACATTCGGTTACTGGTAAGGGAACATGTGAGAGGATAAGTTTGAGGACCATTGGTCCAGTAAGCTTTTATGTTAAAATGGCTCTATTTCTGTAATATATGCACTACTGTAAGGTAATGTGAAAATGTCCATCTGTTGTGGAGGTAGTCATATCCCCCTTTTTGGAGTTAGAACAGTCTCACAGCTGGGTATCTGCTGATTAGTATAGAATCAGACATCTTACTATGTTTCTGATTAACCTCATGTCTAAACCTTCTACCTCTGTGGTATTGGTTTATGCTGAAATAATATTTGTTCCTGATTTAATTTACTTCCTCAACTCGTATTGATATCTTAGGGTTTCCCTCTGCCCCACCCCTCTCTGTCTCTACCTTGGAACCAGGGATTCTCCAAATCCCCCCTTTGTCTGGTCAGACTGGACTTTCCACCTTCTTAGAACAGATTTAATAGACAATGGATATTTGCCATATTTCTTTGAAATGATATTAATATATAAATAAAGACATCAAGTATAGCTCAATTGTGAAATATGTTTGTGGAAAAAACAGGGAAATATATAAAAATAGTTATTAGATTTTTTTTTTTAAATAGAAAAAGTAATACTTGTGACAGTTCACTTTTAGAAACATCACTTCCTGTCAAAAGTGCTTTCTCTTGAGTTTTCGGAAGAGGAGTTCTGCTTTGTAGAACTACCTTTAACTAACTTACTACTAGGCTTCACCAGTTTCTAAATAGTATTTAATATGATATTTCTATTCATAGATTACTAACCCTCAGTGTTCATTTGCAAATGTCAGAGCTCTTCAAAGCATCTGACGAAGTGGGATATTCTCCCACAAAAGCTCATGCGATAAATGAATCTGTTAGTCTTTAAGTGCCTTGCTCCCTCCCACCCCCCATAAATCCAAACCGTTTTCTATTATGAAGCCTGATATGGAAATTCTAATGGATAAAAGTCAGCTGCTCTAGATTGAGATTCTGATCATCCCTTGTTCTGCAGGACCACAAACTTTTCTGAGCCATAGAAACATAAGCATGTGAAATCTTTTGTAATAGTTGGGAATTGTAGACAAATTTATCTACTGTTTTTTTCCTAACTTTGGGTGGTTAGTAGGTGTCTTGTATCCTGGAGTGAGAGCTGTTATCCAATCTTTTTAAAATCCCTTATATTTGGGTAACATCCACTCACACTTATTAATTTTAATTTTAGTCTCCTACAGAAGTAGGGTGACTTAAGAAAAAGAAGAGGTACTAGGAATTCAGAACATCTACAGATGTCTGAAAATTAGATTGATTTTAACTTTATTTAAGTAAATGGCTATGAACAACAAAATGGGGATATACGTTCTCAATGTTAGCCACCCAGGTATGAAAATATTTATTCTGGGTGTAAGGACGTGCTGAGGAACAGTAGTAGCAAATTTAATGAAGAGATGTGCTAAGTTTGGTGCTTTTCCCTTCCACAGCTCATGTAGAAAATAATCAAAAGAAGTTAATTCTTAGATAAAAATTGAATTAAGAGGGGCTAAGTTTGAGAGTATGTATGAGTAACTTAGAGTAAAAAAAAAAAACCATAAGGACATTGGAATTATACCCAAAGCAAGCTCTATGAAACCAAGACATTTAGAGTTTAGATTTCTTTAACTTAACCTTAACATATCAAGTTTTGGAAATCCATAATTCAGACACTCAGACAACCATAATGCTACCCTGTAACAACAACGTGTAACAGTTGCACAATTAATAGTACGCATTGTAGATCTAGAGCAGAGGAGACTGATTCATAGAGTACACATTTGATTTTTTTGATTTTTTTTATTTTTTAAATTCCCCTCTCCTTCTACATGGCAGACTTATCGTTGTATAGATGTCTGAACTCTGTTTCCATATTTTAAAGCCTTACTTATTAAACTTAAGGACAACTCTGAATTTCCTGGCTTTGTAATGCTTATTTTAGGCACAGTCATGATGTCCCTATATATTTAATCCTACATTTCTTATACATGTTTACAGTTTTAACTCAATCATTTAAACTGTATTTTAAACTATTGTCAAACAACAAGCCAGGTGTGTAAACTGGAACAGTTTCAAAGAAAGTATTTTTAAACTGTTTTTGGGGTGCAAGAGATGTTGTAGCATGGGTGTTGCTTAAGTTTAAAGTTTGGAGATATTCAGTCAGAGGTTTTGTAGTACTTAGTAGCATATGTAACAAAAGGAACTGACTTATTAGTGAAACTTGGGGCCTGATCCTGCACTGCTTTCTTAGCAAAGATTCTTAATAGGTTGACAGTTTCTTTCTGCAAAACAAAGAGATGAATAATTTAACAGCCAGAACCACAACTGAGCATTTACTCATAAATAGGGTCATTCCGTGCATATACATCGGTTGGAGATGGAGAGAGCAGAAGGGTGTAGCAGAAGAACAACAAAGGAGGCACCCAAGTAGAGGTTCACGTCTTTCAGTGAACTGCCCAGAAGTTGTTAGGAGCTATTTTGTGGTAAGTTTTGTTGTTGTTGTTTTATAGTGAGTGAATTATTTTGCAACTACATATAGTGTTTCTATTTGTCATCACAAAACTAGCAAACTATGACATTTTCTCATTTTTCTGTTTTCTATTAAAATCACTTTTAACATCATTTTTCAGTTTCTCCACATTCATCTTTGGGGGGGGGCTTGAGGGAGTGGATTTGGCTAAGAATGTGATGAATTTAGGTTTGGTTTTGTTTCTCTTGCAGATACTGTATCGTCTGCTAAGAATTATCTTGCTATAAGAGACGAATAAGAAGAACTTAATGATTTTTTTCCCCCTTTTTTCTCCCTTCCTGAATGAGGCCTGAAACATTATAAACTGAGGCAAGTCAAGTTGTAGTTTCTTGACTTATTTTATTTTAATTTGATATGATTGTGCACTAGCTGAGTGCTGTGTGGGCACGTGTGTGAGGCACAGCATTGATCATACAGATAACTAGAACAGATCATAATTAGATAATGGGCTTGTGAGTAGGAAAGGTAAAAGTAGTACAGTAATATAGTATCTTTTTGTCTCCTGTAGATCTTGATGATGTCATCCAGTTTTACTTGCCAATTTCCTTCCGGAAAACGCAAGAAAATGTGAGATGCCGAAGAAGCTGGCTACAGAGGGATTAAATTACGCTCTGTCTTTCCTTTACATTGTAAACTGGTCTAAGGAAAATAGAAACATCCAAATTTATAAAAAGTTTCTTGAAATAAATGTATTTAAACCATACATGGTTCTTTAAATATACTGGTTTTTTTATTACAAGTGTAAAAAGCTTTGTGTATTGATACAAATACAAGTACCCTCTGCAATGATTTCTTTTCAGAAAGTTGGATTATAATTAATAGTGTGGAGGAGTTACACTCAATAGGAGACAAATGCATAAAATAGACCTTACTTCTGGTAGCAAACATGCTGGCAGTACAATTTTTTAAATAGAAATTTTCTGCATGTGTCCTTTTTTGATCTGTAAGTGACATATGGTAAAGCAAAAATGTATTATACAGATATCAATTTGCATAAAGCTGCCTATTCCAATGTGCTTAACAGACTTCATAGACTTAATTTTGATCCTCTTTATGATGGTTTTATTCCCGTGTAATTCCACTAATTAATATATCTCTGTCTTACAGTGGTGAAAGTGTGATGAGAATCAGGTCTTAAACCTATAGGCATAACTTCACCCATCACTAAAAAGCAGCCTCTTGAATAACTGCATTTTGTGATACCAGTTAATAAAAAGTATGAAATATATTTTGAAGGGTGTTTTCAACACACTGAGATTTTGTCTTATGTACCTATTACTGGTGAGAGTTCTGGTTCAAAGGAGCTAATGCCAAGAATTGTAGATGTTTGTGGAGTACTGATCAGTTTGAAGGACCACATAAGAGACCAGCTCATTGAGAATGGAGGTCATGTGGTGATGTATATAGGCGCAGAAAATCTGTTGGATTTTGAGAAGAGCGTCTATAGGGAGCTGTAACTAACTGGAAAGCATTTCGCCAAGAAGCAATGGAATGAGTAAAATAAGAGGTAAATAGTTGCTATGTTATGTCAGCAGAGTTAGAGAATGGGAAGGCTTCTGCCAGATAAATTTTTATAATTTCTAACTTTTGGTTCTTTCTTTACACAGTTTGTAATAATCCACCTTCCCAGTAATATTGGAGCCTTTTTTTTTTTTTTTTTTTTAAATGGGAGTTCCCTTTATGGAATAGCTACCATACAAAGCCTAATGTTTAACTTCAGAATAAAGTTTTAAATGAATTTTTCTCTATTGCTTGGGTTTTTCTATTGGAGAAATATTGATTTGTTCCTCCCTTCCCCCTTCGGGTTTTGAACGTAACATGTAGTTCTTGTGTGTTTAGTTTAATCTTATATGGAGCCTTGTGCCAAAAATCTTTGTGCATTAGCTTTACTAATTGGTGCCAGCGCACCTTTGGGAATAACTGTTCTTAGTTAACTGCTATTTCAGAGCCAAGGGCAACACAACTATTCATAAGAGCTACTAAACAAGTGGCTGGGTTTGTCAGTGATGATGTCACACAGTACATAAAATATGAGGCCTTTCAAATATATAGTAATAATCAATTTCAAGCAAAAAAAAAATTATTGCAGCTTGTGTAAATTGTTGTTTACACATGTTGAGGACCTAGCTGTTGTGGTGGTGTTTTTCAGATACTAGTGAAGGAGAAAGGACACAGGCTTATGTGCTGAATTTAGATCTATATATGAGGGTCAGAGTTCAGCTGACCCCAAGGCAGAAGCTGTAAGTTACACAAAGTATCCCACTGTGCTAAGTTGATTATAACTAACCTTCTCCAAGACTATAAAAAGTTAAGGAGCAGATGCGAAGTATGTGCAGAATAAAACATTCCAGGCAGTGATCAGACAGGACAGTATGTGCTAGGGTGGCCACAGAGACTATGTAAATTGACTAAATCAGATGGATAAATCTTTTCATGTATAATATGACAGTTCTAAGAAAAGAAAGAGAATACCCATTGTGAATTGTGAAGTCCCCAAAGAGGAAAGTGTCTGACTTCAATAAATGTGTAGAAAAATCTGAAAACAATGAAATGAACTATTAAGAAAAACTGATAATTAAAGATGGGTGAATCAGTTTTGAAAAGTTTGAGTACCCACGAAGGTAAGGGGTGGAAAGAATATCAGATATCAGTTATATGTGTGTGTATACAAGGTTCAAATTGAATGTGCGTGCAAATGCAGGAAAATGGATATTACATTACTCCAGGTCTCTTTATAATTTCTAGCAGACAACTGTTTCTGCAAAGATAAGCAGTGAAGTTGTTTTATAATATTAACATCTGTATTCTGATAACTCAGTTTAAGAGTTAATGGGGTTAGCTCAACTTACTGAGCTAATTAATCTCTGGAGGCTTGGCATCAATGGAAATGCAGAGTGAATTCCATAGCAGTGATATTAGTACTAGTATTTCATTGAATGATTTTAAAGAGCTTTACAGATAACTAAATGCTGTAATAATTTTAGATTGTAAACTCTTCAGTGCAGGGATTATGCCTTTTGGAAAGCACTTTTCATAGTGTAGAAGCTACCAAATATAATTTAATAATACTTGAGAGAGGTACGTATAATATCTACATGGTTTGGATGCATAAATCAAGGCAGAGAGAAGTTATGTAATGTGCTGAAGACCAAACAAGTAACAATGAGGGATAAAAAAAAAAAAAAAAAGAACCTTAGGAGCTGCGTTTCCCAATCCTCTCTTCTGATTTCTAGAGAACATTGGGTAAAGTGAACACCCTCAATGCCTCTGTACACTTTAGATATCTTGTTGTTATGCCAGGGTTTTATTGAGTGCATAGAATTTTTGAGTTCTGCTGATTTAAGTCATTCAAAAACTGACAGATTTTTTTTTAAACATATTACAGCTAGGAAGTCATCAGCAGCTTGTATTTTCCAAACGTAATGGCTCACATTAAATCAAACTCCACAAATGTAAGTCGCCATAGTAACATGGCAGATTCACGTTCCAAGATCTGCTCTTGTAAGTCAGATTTATCAGCCCACAGGTAGTTTCATTGTTGTATAAAAAGGGAGCCTTTATCTTGTAATGAGAAGGAAGAAAGATCAGGAATTTTGTTTGCAGTTCCCTTATTGGGGCATGTATTACATGCGTTTATATCTTTGGCATTGAAGGTATTAAATGTGTCTGCTTTAGTGCAAAAAATAATTTGAATAGATTCTGTAAATCAATACTTGTTGCACGTTGCACAGAAGTCATTTAGAGATGAAGACTTGAAAAGTTGCTTGAACTTACAGAAACACTATTAATCACAGATAGTGATTGCTACTTATATCCTACAGATGGAAGAATATATTATCCCATTTGTGCACATAAGATATGAATCTTCTATCTATGTGCTGGGGCATATTACTAGAAGAAATTACCTGTACTGCTGCATGCAAATGACAGAACAGAACATAATCACTTAGGATGTATCTACAGTACCATAAAACATCCTGGATGACCTATGTCAGCTGACTTGGGTTCATGGGGCTCAGACGCCTGGGCTATGAAATGGCAGTGGAGACATCTAGGCTCAGATAGGAGCCAGGACTCTGGAACCTCATGAGGTGGTAGGGTGGACATACCTTTTAGTCCTGGAAAATATCTATAGGTAAATGTTCTAATTCAGACCTGGAACAAGTCAGTGTGGTGCCACTGAAGCCAATACTCCAGAGGTGACTTGAATGTCCACAGAAATGTGAAAAACATCTTAAAAACTCTAGTTCTGCCATGTAAGGATGACAAAAGTATTTAAGTAGTTGTTTGATGAACCTTTTGCAATGGAGACCTCCAGAGCAGTCCCCTGCAGATTGGTGGTGAGGAAATTAAGCAAATTGAGTACACGTCAAGATGTTATACTGTGGATCCAGAACAGCGTATGTCCATGTGCTTCCACAGTAGGAGGGGTGAAAGGAAATGGCGCTGCATTCTCTGCAGCAGTAGTGTCCTTTTTCAGCCCCTTCTCACCTCCCGAGAAACAGGATGGATGTACAAGATCAAGCTGGGAAAAGACCGACAGCATGTTTTCTGGATTGTTTCAAAAAAAGGCTAGAAGTTTAAGTACTAAAAGCTGAGTATTTTTAAATTTTTTTTATCCTGTATATTTTTGCAAAGACCCTATCCTTCATTTGACTGATGACAAAGTACACTTAGAAAAGGTGTTTGAGAGATTTAGCCCTATGGAATGACAGCTATGGTCCTGGTTCTGAAATTTTTTAAGAGCATGTGTAACTTTACTCACAAAGTTCCTTCCATAGATGGTTGCAGTATTGGGTCTCAGTATGCAAACCTCAGAGGAGGCAGGAGCAAGACTCCTCAGTGATACTGGAGATAGTTTGACCCGTGCTGTATCATAGCTTGACATTCCAAAAGCAATCTATTTTGATTTATTGATGTGTATTACCTGAAAAGGGAGACTAGTCTCTTAATCTGGGTTGGAAGCTGATCTAATGTTCAACACAAGTTGAGAAATGAGACTGAACTGCTAGAACCTATGTGCCAAACCCCATCTTTGCCCTTGGATATATGCTGACTGAGCTGATAGGCAGAAAGAGAGAGCTGAGAGGGCAAGACACCTTTTATTTCCATCAAGATGTAGGTATAATTTCAATATATTTTTAAAATGAAGCTTAGTCAGCTTCAGTATTTGACAAGACATGTAATTTCTGCTTTTATTGTTTTCTGTTTCTGTAAAATATATTTTTAAAATGTGAGATCAGTATGTATTGGTCTTGGAGTTAAGGACAGTTACTAAGAGGCACCTTAGAGAGGAGCTGTACTCTGACCTCAGGGTGGAAAATGGCTTTGTTTTGTAATTGGTTCCTTCAACTGGATGCTCACCAAACTGCTGTGTTGACTGTCAATCTGCTGGACTTTTTTGCTTGAACCTTTGCAGGATCCAAGAAGACTGCTGCACTGGTTTACTCCTTGGCTTGTCTGGCACTCTTTTACCCCTTCACAGAAATGAGACTGTGTGGCTTGGGTGCTCTAGGACCAGCGCTATCTTGTTGACTCCTCAGTAGAGGAAGTCCACAGTTTTTCTCTTCAGGCAGGGGTATGTAATAGGTGAGGCAGACAGAGCCAGAGAGACGTTTTGCAAGGAGTTATCAACACAATTTACTTACGTGACACAGAAGATTTACAGATCCAGACAAATACACCTTTATTAATTTCTTTGCCTCAGTTTCCTCATCAGTCAGGAGCCTTCTTGGGCTTGGGTCAGAGTCCCTTGGGCTGTCCAGGATGCCGTCTCTGCAATTGATGGCTTCTTCTCTGAAACACGGAGTGTCTCTGTCTCTATTTTCTTTGATCTTGGCTGGCCCTGCTGTTTAACAGGATCATTGCTTTAAAAAAAAAATTATGCACCCCTCTTTCCATCTCCTGTTCATAGCTTTCTTCCTCTCTTGATCTGTGAAGCCATCATATTTGTAAATTCTGACACTAAAACCTGATTCCTTTGTATGGCTGCTGGGGAAGGAAAAATCCACTCTTCAAATCCCAGTCTCCTGCAGCAAAGTTAGAGCTAACTGGCTCCTTACCACCTGTCACCTTCAACTGTCTTACTGTTCTGCCTGGGCCCAGTACTATTTATTAGTGATTAGTTAATAACCCTTAATTATGTCCAGCAGATTTGTAAATTTCATACCCCCCAAGTCACCATCTCTTGGAGTTGTGGTCCAATGTGAAAGTAAATGGATGGTGGAGAAGGCAACATGTCCTGCATTCGAAATAGCATTTGCTGTCTGACATATGTTGTCCTCAGTAACAAACAGAAAATAAGAGTGTCGGATTCCTCAAATCATCATACTGGTATATCCATGCATTCACTCTTCATCACTGTGATATAAATGTTTTGGCCTGTATATATGACAGTCTATGCCAGTGGTTTTCCAACTTAGGGTTGGGACCTAGTACTGGGTCACGGCACCCCCTGCTGTTGCTGCCAAAAGACCAGAGTGCATTGCTCGAAGATGTAATCGCTGGGTCACAGGCATAAATAACTCTTTCAACTGTGTTCCAAGAAAACAAAATTGAAGGCATAAACCATTGGACTTATTTCCCAAACACTAGCATGGAAGGGCTGGCATGAAGTTGGAGGTGGGCTACATTAGTGTTGCTGCAGAAGCTGTGACTTTGACTGATTTGACTTCTGTGCAGCTGAATTTCAACCTATTTCTTTGTAGTTTGCATTTAATTTATCACAAGAGCTCAAAAATCAAAGTTTACCAGGCTTTCTGATTGTATGTCACTGACTCCACTTTTTAAAAAAAGTTCTGAATAAAATACATGACTAAGTTGCAGTAAGAAGTTACTGGCTTAAAAATCTTTGCAGTAGATGGTGCTACTGCTGCTTGCAGTCATTTTGACATCTTTATGATTTGGTATCTGATAGTCAGAATTATTGAAATTTTACTCTGATACTGTACTGTAAAAGTGTTTGAAAAATCTGCCTGCAGAACTAACATTTTCTTTCTGCATTATCTGGATCTGATAAAGCTAATCACACATTTCACATATCATATTGCTGCAAATCTTCTTTACTTAGTTGCCAAATATTCTGAATACCAAGAAGCTAAAAGACTTTTTGTATATTAAAGTATAATAGAAACAATAAAATTAATTTTCTTATGTAAATTGTGCTCAATTTTTAAAAAAGATTTTAACAATAGTTAAACGTAATTCTACAATGAGCTTAGTGTTTAACTAAGCTACAGAACTCTCATTTAAATCACAGTATGTACTATGAGAGAGATTGTGCTGTTTCTTAGAGAGCCAGTCTGCTCTACTTACCATTTCTTGAACTTGAATTTCTGTTTGCAATGTAAAAATTTTGCTAAGGCACCATTAATAATAAAAATATTATGGACACACCTCAGTCAGCCCTGGAGTCTCATTGTTACTGATCAGTGCATGAGCATATAGTGAGAGAGTCCCATTTGTAGTCTCTGACTCATATGTATTATGACTTGTTCCTTCCATCCTGCACCTTACCTTTCTGCTTTCAAGTTGAGTAGTTCTTTTGTCCTCCATGCTACCTGGACACAAAAGCAGTAGGGAGTGTTGAGAACAGAGGAGAGTGCTTTCTGTTCCAGTGGGTGGTGTTACAGCAGCTCACACAAGCCAACAGTAACAGTTGCAGAAGATGTCTTGCTAAGTTTGGACGGCCCGAGGATGAGAACAGCTCACATGCAGTCTGATCACATGTAGAAGCTGTGTACGGATAGGGTACATTCAGTGCAAATGGAAACTTTTGGAAAATGATGCTGCTACCCTCTAAACTTCTACTGAGCAGGTATAAATTGCATTTTTTTTATTCAAAGATTTATAACTTGGCCAAATTTGGATAGATTTTTTGCAAGGGGAGAAAAGGCATGTCATCAGAGGTGACCCTCCTGTTGCCAAATATCTAGTCCCTACACCAAAGCATGGAGTCACTAGAACATCTAATCAAAACAAGATTAAGAATTTTTTAATGTGGGCAAACGACCCATTTTCTCAACTTTTTTTGCAAGAAATAGCTGAACCATTTTGGCTGCTGTGATAGGCTGAAAATCAGCTTTAGACAGTAATCTTTCATGGAAAATTTCAGCCCAAGAAGTTTGTCAAAATTATAAACAACTAAAAGCACAGTCTTATAATGGAAGCTGTTAAGCAATCTAAACAAGTGGTTTCCAAACTTTTTGGCTCGAAGGCTGCAGATACCATTTCTACAACCCTGAAGGGCCGATAGCCTCCACCAAACTTTCCGCCCTCTCCATCCCCCACTGCAATCAGATGGAAGGAATTCAGCAAAGTGGCTGCCTCCCTCCTTGCAGATTTCCCTTCACCCTGGCTACAGCAGGGAAACCACACTTGTTATGTAGCAGAGTGTGCTCCACCTGCATCCCTAGACAGTGGCTCCCTTCTGCACCTATTGCCAGGGGGACTGGAGATAAGTGTTCCCTTCCCTTTTGGCTCCAGCAGGAACCTATGGACTCAGGCAGAGCTCTTTGCCATGCTTCCTGCTACAGCCAGGGAGAGGGGAGCACTGATCCTCCCATCCTCTTGGCTCCAGCAAAGAGCCTGTACCAATCTTTTAGCCCTGTGGCCATGTGCTCCACCTGGGTCCTTATACAGCTGCTCCCTATGCAGCCAGCAGGAGGGAAGAGGCAGGCTACTTTGAAAGCGCCTGTGAGCCACTCTTGGCTCACAGGTCATGGATTGGGAACCATGGATCTAAACTAGCCATTTCTGCCTGCTCCTGCAATAATAAAGTGCATTTACTCTGAATACATCACTTAGTTCTGTGTGTTAACCAATAACACAGAATTTTCCCTCCTATTTTGTACTGTAACTTTCTTCTTTAATATTTCTCCCTGCTACAATAGAACAGGGAACATTATTATATGAATTCTCAAGCCGTAACTGTTGACAGATTTTTATATTCTGATTCAGATCTCACACAGTTCTACATATTGTTGATTTAAAAGAAATTTCTCTTCATTTACTATACTGAGTGAAAATTTAGGCATGTGGACTCCATTGCTATTTTAGGTAGTCTGTATGTTGGGTATGTAATATAGAGTATAACAATGTCTAATCTACATTCATGATTACATACCTGGCATAGTACTGTCTGTCCCACATAGATAAGGAAAATATTTTAAACAATATGGTGATGGGAAATATCATGAAATAGTTTACAAGAGGTTATCTGCAAATGTTTCATACCATTGTCAAAACTGTAATATGGATCAGGACATAGCGCTACTGCCATTTATGTTTCAGGAGGACAATCCACTTTAGGCAGATACTTAATTGAGAGCTGTTTCATAGGCGGGTAACAATGGAAGCAGAAGAGTGAAAGAGAGAAATTGCTAGTCAGCTGAGTTCAGGTTACCACAGCAACATTCTCCTCCGTTTCCCAGGTAATAGAGACAGATAGGAACTGCTAAGTATTCTTTTTTTAATTATTTTAATTTTAAAACCTCTTTTTTAGTGAGCTGATGGATGAACTTCACTCTAAAAACATTATTAGACTTAATCATAGGATTAAAAGTTCAGTTGAATTGTAAGTAGTTTGTGTAGGATGGTTATTGTGATTCAGGGCTGAGGACCTGGTTGATATTTTTTTCTATTGTAGTTCTTTTTGTAATTTCAAAACTATTTTAGAATATTCACTGTTTGAAATGTGCTTTTGTAATGATGCATTAATGCTATTTTGGGGAAAAGATGCTTAGAAAGGAGTGCAGTGCATGTTTTATGCTGAAATCGTCTAAAACAAACCTTTTAGACAGAGTTATACCTCTGCAGTGTTGTCTGTAGCAGTTGTGACCTTCCAAATGTAGAGGCTAAAGATCTTAGATAACAGAGAGAGATCATAGATGGTGGGTAGTAGATATTTTTCCATGAACTTACAGGTAAATAGTCCTTTTTGTCTGAAAGCAACCTTTTAACTGATTAATCCTAGTATAGGGATTGAATGTTGTCCCTTAAAATAATTTTCAGTTACAACTCTAAATCAATGTTATATCCCAAATGAGATTAATACAAATTTATCAAAGAACATTGATTTGTATGAAGTATCATTAAAATTACTTCAGTATATAAAGGGATTGTCTTCAGATAATATAGGCTCCTGTGTGTTAATTTGATAGCTTGCTTGTTTTCAACTATTTGGAAGTAAAGCAGATGGGATGGAATTTGTCAGGCTGAATCTATACAGTGCAATCTTCTGGATTTGATTGAGTGGTCTGTGTAGATGCACTCAATCAATCCGGAAATCACCATAGCAGCTCCAGCCCCATAACCGGAGTATCAGTAAGCTGACTGGAAGGCAGTTTTGGTCAGCTTAGCATAGTGCTGTTACTGTATGACCTGATCCTATGTTTTACACCCCCTTGCATTTAGTTTCATTCCTTTCTGTAAGTTCACCCATCTTCGAAGCATCTGAGAAAGTGGGATCTTCTCCCACAAAAGCTCATGCAAAAAATAAATCTGTTAGTCTTAAAGTGCCCCACAACTCCTTGTAGTTCTTAGTAAGTCATTGGGAGAAACATGAGGTATTTTACATACCTTGTGTATCTCTCATTGACTTCTGACAAAATGTGTGACAAGTATAAATTAAGGCTCAGTATTAGACAGTTGCATTAGATATTTTGGTGGTGCATACATTTATATGAACATAGAGCGATTCAGTGGTGGTTGATGTAAGCGGGGTTGGAATGAGTTCTGCACTGACATCTAGTGAGGAGCTGGGGGGAGGGACTTGAGGAGCAGACTGTGTTTGCTTAGACATGCCTACTGTGCCCAGGTGTGTAGCACATGGAGCTAGTTTGTCAAAATAAGTTTTCGGCTGGCTTTTGGTTACAACTTACAAATCACTCTAGTATTTAGGTTCAGTGGTAATGAAACATTGTCCTTATTAAAACAAGCAAGGAGTCCTGTGGCACTTAAAGACCAATGTTTATCGCTTGAGCTTTCGCTGGAGAAAATCCCACTTTGTCAGATGCTTTGAAGATGGGGGAATTTACAGAATGGGAGGAGACAAATACAGAGAATTGTAAGTCATGGGATCGGGTCACACTAACAGCAAATCAAAGATGTTGTTTAGATTCAAACACTGTGGAACAGCATATAGGGGAAGATGAGGTCACTTCACCCGTCACAATGAGAGAAAAATCTAAAGTACTTATTATGCCCTGATTATTCTTATTGTATGAGCAAAGGGCAGCAGAACTGTGCTTAGCATGCCCTGATTGAGGGGGCTCATCCTAAAATGAACCCTACTTGCTGATAGAAGGATGCAAAGCCCAATAAAGATAAAGTGGGTGAGGACAGGGGTTCCTACCTGGACCCTGTTCACTGCATCTTAGACACCATTTAATCTGCCCCTTTCAAACTTTTTAATGATAGAGTTGATTAAACTCAGTTGAGGGTCCTTGTTTCCAGCTGGTGACTTTCCTAGGGCTGATGTCACTGCTGAGCTGGCCTAGGGGCTGAGCCTTAGACTTTGTGTGGAAATAGCAAACACAGAGACTGCATTGGTGATAATGGCAGAGAGACCACAGCCAGCAGTGGCTGGGTGCAGGACATGTGAGCCAGTTGCAGAGGCAGCAGACTCATTGCTTGATGGCCTCTCTTGGGTCAGAGGCTAACTGCTATTTATACTGTTTATACTTCTGGTGACTCAAGAAGTATATGAATAAAAGCAGGGGAACCACCCCTCTTCCTCAGAGGGTTGACTTAGCGTAAGGAGAAATAATAGGTGAATGCCAAACAAAAACCAAAACAGATAGGGCAGCACAAGATAACCGTGAGAGGATTATGAACAACATGTGGATGCAGTGGTCATAGAATGTCAGATAAAAAGTAGTTTATATTTGGTATGATTATATTTGTTTTCACTTCTGAAGGATGCTTAGCTGGGAAGGAGGGCTGGTTTGGGCAACCCTCTGCCCCACTGATTCCCCTGTTGCAGGAATGGACCCTTTGGGACATCAACAGCTGTCACAATTATGAGCTGCTCTAGTTTACATTGTGAGTGTCCCACCAGCAGAGTGCCCTTCCTCCCCCACAATTAAGGGAGAGTAAGAATAGTTTAACATAAACTTCCACTGGATTCTCCTTCCTATCCTGTCTTCTTTGCAGAGCACTCTGCTATGGCTCAAGAACATGTCACCCTTTTAGACTTTTAATAAGCTTGTCCTGACGGTTTGGCCAAGATTTCCGAAATAATTCAGTACTATCCAATGCCTGGCTTGTAATAAAACATAACACAATCCATCCTTTGTATTAAATATGCATTATGTATTAAATACTTGTGTATAAATTGTTCTTGGAAAAAAAGGAATGATACTAAAATATTAAGAGATCATTCTACTGTGCTTTAGATTATTGGTGTACACTTGCTGAAAACTACTCTTTCATGTGTGCATCACAAAACTGACAGACATCGTGCTTTTGAGTATTTTGTTTATATCTTTAAGAATCATCTTCAGTGATTAAGATGAAGACCAGTAACTACAAAACTGGTCAGAGCAGTCTTCTCTGGTCCAGCTTTCAGAATATTCAGAGCTATTTTAAGGGTGAAATTGGTAATGCTATTGAATATCTTCCAAAGCACATTGTGACAGCTTAATGAAGTAAATAAGGAGAGAGACATTGGGTGATCCTGTTCCTGATGGTTGTTGATAAGTAGTTAATGGACAGAAATATTTTCCAGCTGAAGGTTAGATTTCACCAGGACAAAGGCTTCTGCTTTTTCTTTCTTGAAATATCAGTCTAGGGACTATACTAACTTTTTTTTTGCCAAACACACATTCTAAAAAAAGAAGATTTAAGAGCAAAATCAGTGTGTTTTCAATAATGTCAAATACTTATGTCATTTTTTTTCTCTAGAACAGCTGATGTAATTTATTCACTGCTTCAATTCATTGGTCTGATTTGGAGAGCCAAAACATCTCTGTGTTACAGATGACAATTGTCTCCAGCATTTGAATGAAATTCCATATTGTAACAACTAACCAGAACCCTCCACCCCAACCCCCAAATATATCCAGGTGTTTTACATTAGAAAACCAGTCATAGCCAGCTCCATAAATTAGCTTTAAATGCTACAGTAGTTGAAATAACTTTTTAGTCTTTTCTAAAAGTACCCAATATTTTCATGTTCTTGATAAACAGGACTCCTTGTGTAAGAATGAAAATGTACTTTAATAATCAGTGTGGCTAAGGTAGCTGTGGCAGAGTGGAAGGTGCTTATGTCCCTGGGTGCCTTTGCCACCCCAGCCCAGTTGTCTTGGCTCTGGTAAATTTAGTCAGCAGGGCCCCAGACAGCAGCAATGAACTCAACCTTGACTGCTCTGATTTGAGCAAGCCAGAGCTTCACCTAACAGGGCAAAGGAAAGCAGCTTTTTCCTTAGCTGGAGGAAGGGAATATATAAGCTCAGCCAAGAATAAAACCAAAGGAGAGGTGTGGCCAGAGAGCAGGGTGGAAGCACTGCACTTTGGTTGCCTCCTGTTCACAGAAGGGTAAGCCAGTGGTTCCCAACCTTTTTTCTGCCGTGGCACACCTTCATACCTTCAAATTTTTCAAGGCACACCAGTATTAAAAAACTCAGGAATATTCAAGTTAACTTAAATTGCTTATAAATATTCATGAACCATGGCACATTGTTTCAGAAATGCTGGGGTACTAGGGGTAGCAGAGCAGGGGTAGCAAAACAGGGGAGGTCAGGAGTCATGTGCAGTGGCAGGAGTGAGTGTGGGGAGCAAAGCAGGGCAGGGATGGCAAAAGAGGACAAGGGGGGCCATGTGGGGAACAGCACAAGGGTGGCAAGACAGGTGAGGGGAAGTGAGAGCAAGCGTGGCTTTGGGGGGGGGGGCAGGGGAGCATGGCACAGCACCCACTTCCCCCTTCTCCACAGTGACTCCCTGCCACCCAGGGCAAATCCTCACCCCACTGCTGCTCCCTCCCACCCCAGTGGGTCCCGTCCTCCCCTCCCCCAGCCTCCTTCTGCCTGTGATGGACCCTGCCATCACTGCAGGGGCCAGAACTGGGCCTCCAGCACCCAGCTACACCCCCACACACACAGCCACCCCACAACCCCAGCTACACACCCTCTGCTACACATCCACTCCCACCCACCTCTGCTACACACACACACACACACACACACACACACACACACACACACACACA
>ML681973.1:24958056-25084200 GCA_007922195.1 Podocnemis expansa
TTGCATTTAGTTTCATTCCTTTCTGTAAGTTCACCCATCTTCGAAGCATCTGAGGAAGCGGGATCTTTTCCCACACAAGCTCATGCAAAAAATAAATCTGTTAGTCTTCAAGTGCCACACAACTCCTTGTTGTTTTTTCTACTTTAAAAAGCAATCCAGATTATCCTGACTTCCTCACATTCTGTCCAAATTTGTGTCATCTGCACATGGTATGAGCAGCGATTTTGCATTGACTTCCAGACCATTGATGAAAATATTGAATAGTGTTGGATATATTTCTGATCCCTCTGAAACTTCACAATAAACACCCCAATTATCTACTTTCTGAGATTTCAGTTAGCTGGTGCTTCATCCATTTAATGTTTGCTTTATTTATATCATGCTCGTGTTTTTTTTTTGTTTTTTTTTGTTTCAAGTAGAATGAAGGTGACACTAAAAAGTCTAGGTATATTGTAGTAATGCAGTTATCTTTTAATAACTAAATTTATAATCTCCTGAAAGAGTACTTTGTTTGACAAAACCTATTTTCCATCAAACTATGTTGATTGGTAAATGCTTGAGTTCTTTGATGAACTGAGATGTTAAACAGTAGAAGACTGTAACAAAACAAAGTAATTGCCTTTTTACTATGATTATGTTACAGCTATCAACTGACCTTCACTTCCAAGGGGCACTTGTTTTACATCTGAATTTTACACAATGAATTCTACACTTTTTATTACATCCCGGATCTTATTACTCTACAGTTGAATTAAAATAGACTTGACACAATAAAATGCCCTTCAACAATTTCTACCATATGATGGAATGTCTCCAATGGAAGGCTAGTTGCAAGATGAAGTGGAATCAACCTTACCTACCAAAAATGCTGCTTTATTTCCTAGCTGCAGCAGCCTGGCAATGGAATATGTCAATGTTACCACTTCACAGTTGTTGGAAAGATAAAATGTGTTTGAGTGTAATTTCTTCACTGAGATGCTATCTCAAGTGCTTCAGTAATTTTTTAGGGGGACAGAAAGAAGAAAAGAGATGAGAGAGAGGGTATGCTGGCAGATTAAGAATAATATAAATTTCAAGTTATGGATTTTTTTCAGATTCTGGTTTAATACAATTTGATCTGTCTTTCTAATGGTGTTTTTGGCTGCAGGACACTATAGCTAAATTGACAATTTAGTTAAGTGCTGCTGCTTTTATTTAAATGAAATAATTGATCAGAATGTTAAAATATTGCTGATTTTAAAGTTCAGACAGGCTGATAGTGTAGAGGCAGTGTACTACTCTTGTTTACCAGGAAAGTAGAAACCATCTGCTTTGCGGAGGTGTTGGAGAGAACTAGTTCTTATGCCACAACCTGCTGTGACTTGCAAATTTGCCTGTTTTACCTGGGAGTATTGGAAGCTAGGTTTGCTGTTAGGCCCTCTCCCATGTCTCATTTAGTTTCCAAGCAGTCTCCCATTGTTTTACCCCACAGCCTCAGATACTTACTTGTCATGGAGATGTATAGAGGGCAAGGATGGTGCAGTGGCTCAGTTGTAAGTCTACCTTACCACAGACCTCAGTTGTTTGTTCTCCTACTAGTAAGCTTGGCAGAATTTGATTTTTTTATTTTGATGGCTAATATAGATGTTTATATTTAAGCATTTTTTCACTAATGTGGGAAATTCTGGGGTAAGTCAGAAAATAGCTAGGAGCAGACAATTTAAGAATGGTAGATGTTGAGATCCAAACAATTAAATCTATAACTGTTAAAGCAAATTATCAACATCACGATAAAATTTATAAAGTAAATATCATAACTCAAAGTGAGATTCTTAAGTAGTGCTTTTTCTTACTTTGCCAATCTAAATTTTCATTGTTACTAATTTAAATATTTTTAGTTAGTTCTTGTGTGTGCACTTGAAATCAACATTTACTTCCATTTATCTGATAAAAATCTAACCATTAGAAGACTAGCAATAAACTTGCTGTGTTGCCTTTAGGAAGTCACTTAATTTTTGTATCTAAGCTACCTATCTGAAAAATGAGACTGGCACTTTCCTATCTCCGAGTGATTGGGATGATAAATTGTAAGGTACTCTGCCACTTTAATAATGGGTGTCAAGGCTTTTTCCCCACTCTGGCACTCTGAGTGCAGAAGGTGGGGGCCTGCAACAGGCCAGAAAAGCCACTGGCCTTAAAGCCTGCTCTTAGAAGTCTCCAAGGCCTCCAATTCCTGGCCTTGGAGTGGTATCGCCGCCACCACCCAAATGCAAAAAACCTCTTGAGACCCAGGAAGGCGCACTTGGGAATTCCTCCCTGTGAGGTACTTGCAATCCTGTTTATTCCTCCTTCAGGAAAGTGACTGGACCCCAGCTGCAATATGAGCTGGAACTGGAACAGGGTTCCCTCTAGTAGCTGCCTGTGCAGTCTAAGGCACATGCACACAAACCTCTTGCACTACCAGGAACAGAACCAGAACTTACTTAACAGGTAAAATCTTTAATCAAAAAGAACAGATAATAAACACAGAGAGTTGCTTCTCTGGGAATTAACTTAGGTAGTTACAGGGTAGTGGGGGGTGGGGTGGGAGGGTTACATGTGCTCAGCACAGAGAAACCCAAAAAACAAGCCAAAACCAAAGAAAATACCCTGACCACGTCTAAATAAGCATTCCCTGTTCTACTCACGCCTGGTCAGTACCAAACTTAACTTCTCTCTGGTAAGGATGTTGCTGGATTCTTCCTCTGGCCTCTTCCTGATTCTCCCAGGAGCTCTGCTGCACCCAAACAGGCACAGGCCAGGCTGCTGTTCCCATTCAAAAACCTGTGCTTCATTCCTATTGGCTGTCCTGGGACTCACTGACCAGAGTGTTAACCCCTTCCTCCCCAAGGGTTACTACAATGGGGACCATATAAGTACTGTACAGCAGATCTTACATATTCTCCTATGCCTTGTACAAAGGACGTTTCTAGTGTGGAAGACACTATTATAAGGAATATGGTAACTGAGAAAGTAAATAAATGAAAATGTGTGCATGTGTAAAGAGCATTATTTGCTCGGACATGTTTTTGGAAGTAAAAATGAATGCTGTGAAATTTTTGGCATTACAAGTTTTATAGCCCATTTTAAAATGTAAGGTAAATAATTACTGAGGAGCTAATACACGTCCATATGTCTTCTATTTAGAAGCTAAGACCCTTGGGTAGGTATCCTTTTCTTCCTCTTTGTTTCTACAATGCCTAGTTAATTTGTAGTTGTTTCTTGGTATTTTTGATGTAAAAATGCATGAGTGTCTTTTATTCTTCTTGTCTAGTGAAGTGTTTCAGACCGTGGATGTATAATAAAAGTAGCATGCTGTCATTTGAAGCCTTAGGAATCTCTATAAAACCCAGGAGAAGTAGAATATAAAGAATATCAGTCAGCAGTGCTGAAATATTTCTAGGGTAAGGTAGGGAATTTCTTTAAAAGTAAAGCTCGGATAAAGAGGTGGGAATGGAAAGGCAGGGTTTATATTTATACTAGGTTCAGACTAGGGTTCAGAATTCAGTTCTTGGATTGAAACAGGTCTGGAATATCAGTTCTACGATGCTCAAATTTTGCATGGTTTTCTTCATTAATTTCTGCACAGAATAGTAGAAAACTTTGTCAATTGATCTAGTGGGCTTTCATCATTTTGGGATACATCTGCAATAGATGTGGCAAAGAGACCTTCACACCCACCCACATCTGAATTTTGCATAGAACAAAATGGTATTTGGGGTTTGGGTTCCGTTCAAGGATTCAAATGCAGTACTCCAGAAATACATTTGTAGGGTGAAGGGGGTAACCACTTAGTTCTGGTTAGGTTCCATATCCACTAAAACAGTTGAAATAAATAAAAAACATCACTATGTCCCAATGGAAAGAGCTTTCTGCTTTTGGTGTACTCATCTTCATAATACCTAGGCATCATTGTGGTATCTCAGTACTATTGTGCAGTATTCTGTGTAGCTTTTGAAAGATTTGTTTCTCAGTTTGCAGAATTCTGGTTAACATATACATACAAAGTAATGAATCAGAAAGATCTGGGAGTTGCAGCAATCCAGAAGTCTGATGGGATATAACAAAAGCATACATTAATAGCTGAATGTGGTCCAACAGGTTATGAGCAGAAACCTTGCTGGTTAGAGGGGATAGTATAAAGATTTTGTAATGTAACTAAAAGGGACTTCAGACAAAAAAATCAGAATCAAGAGCTAACTTTATATCAAAAAGTTCTAAAAGGATCCCGGCTCCTGGTCACTTGCAAAAGACAAAAGCAGCAGCAACAATCTAAAAAAGACATAACTGACATAAATATGGGTTTTGTTATATTATAATAGCTTCAGGTTCAGAACGTCACGTAGGTAACTGTTTAATCAAATTATGAAACCCTTGATCTCAGAAAAACACAACAATATATTATGCACATAAAGCGATACCAAAATATCCCTGAATAAGTTTCCTCACCAGAAAAAAAAAATGTACCCAGAACAACATTCATTCTAAAACTGAGATTTGTGAGAGTCCCCAAATGGGTGAACCTGATTGGAAGAAAACCCACACAAAATAATAAACTGGGAGTCATTTTGTGATCTTCTCCAGAATCCCAAAGTCTGCTGCATGTTACCAGCAGGGCCAGAGAAGAAAAGCTTTTAAGTCAGCCAGCATCAGATTGATTCATAAAGCTAACAGGAAAAGTATTATGAGGCAAGGCTGCATGCTATGATAGACATTTAGGAATACTCATCATTGGCAGTCTATTCATCTTTGGCTAACGGGGTGGAAACTCTGGTTTGTTTCCCTGGGTGATGTATGGAATTCTGTTCATACTCTAACTCAGTTTATGTGCCCTTTGGGAACAGTGTCGAGTCTTAAAATTAGTTGTAATATTTGTTGATCGGATAGTGGCCAGCTTATTCTCCCTTCCCCCACTCCCCCAACTTCCACAGGAGACTTAAATGACAAATCTAGGACATTAACTTACTGTTTAAATCATTTGTGAGGTTGACATTTAATTCATTTTTCATTTTGCAGCTGTCTGCTGAGACAATCAGTAATTGAGAGATTTTCTTTCTTTCGTTCTTCCTGGACTAAAGGCTCAAAAGAGCAAAGGTGAAGGGTCATTTGCCAATTGCTTTATTCTAAATGTACCTTTGAAGAAAAATTCTTAGGGCAGGTAGTAGAAATTCACTGGTCCCGTGAGCCATAGTGAGCCAAAAATAGTAATTTACAATGTCTAAAAAAAAGACATACCTTTTTTTAATGAACAAATTTAAAATAACCAATGTTTGAAGACTACATGTTATACTTTTTACCAGAGTCCTTATGGCCAGTACAGTTTCGGGTATTGGTGACATTACAGCATGATACATTGTATGACACTGGTCAATGGGATTCTACAGAACAGAACTAAGAATTTTTTAATGATCCTTTTAGACTTGCTATCGTTCATCCTGTCTGGGTGAAATGGTGAATTAAGACGAGCCTATGAGAGTAAATCCATATATGTGATCAATTGGTATGTATTGCTTTATTGATATCATTATATGTACTGCCCCTACCACCCAGAAGCCCATGCTAGCTTTTGTACTAGGGATAGTACATGGACTCATAGATTTTAAGGTCAGAAGGGAGCAATATGATCGTTGAGTCTGATCTCCTGCACAATGCAGGCCACAAAACCTCACCTACCCACTTCTGCAATAAACCTCTATCCTATGACTGAGTTATTCAAGTCTTCATCATTTAAAGCCTTTAAGATACAGAGACTACACCAGCAAGTGAACCATGCCCCACACTACAGAGGAAAATGAAACCCCCCCGGAGCTCTAACCAATATGTGCTGGTGAAGAATACCCTCTGACCCCAAATATGGTGATCAGTTAAACTCAGAGCATGGGGGCAAGTCTCACCAGACAGTCACCCAAGAAAGAATTCTCTGTAACAACTCAGAACCCATCCCATCCAACCTTCCTTCTCAGGCCACTGGGTATCCACCACCAGTAATCAGAACTCAATCTATTACCAAGCTAGGCTGCCCCATCATGCCACCCCCTCCATAAATTTATTGAGCTCAGTTTTGAAGGCCAGTTGTGTTTTTTTTGCCTCCACAGCTCGCCTTGGAACTTTATTCCTCCATGGTTAGAAACCTGCATCTAATTTCAAGCCTAAATTTTGTGATTGACAGTTTGTATCCATTTGTTCTTGTGTCCACATTGGTGCTGTACTCAAATAATTCCTTTCTCTCCCTGGTATTTATCCCTCTGAGGTATTTACAGGGAGCAACTATATCTCCCCTCAACCTTCTTTTGGTTAGGCTAAACAGGCCATGCTCTTTAAGTCTCCTCTCATAAGGTAGGTTTTCCATTCCACAGATCATCCATGGAGAACAACAAAAAAATGATCCCTGCCCCAAAGTATACAACAACAGATGACAGATGGATACAAACAGATAAGGATCTTAAGAAAACAATGAGAAAATATTGGTCAGTTCTCAGTACAATACCAATAGCCTAACCATAACTTTAATACTAGATTGTGTTCCAAAAGATCTTGCAAACTGATCATAAGCATGAATAGAATTAGATATTATCTATGGGAACAGCCATTGTTTCCTTCCCTTTAGCCAAAGATGTTTGGACTATCAAAGATGAATGTTTCTGGGTAAATTTCATGTTATTCAGCACTTTTACATACTACTTTTACTGTATGCTTTAAGTATAAAACAATTCTTTGGTTGTAAAAACTAAGATTTAGAAAAATATTTTTGAGCTAGGAATAGTTCATTCCCATGCTTAAGTATAGATTGCTGAATTCTTGTCTTACAGAGATGTAACATCATATACAAGCATAGTAGGGTTATAAGAAATACAGTTAGCAAGCAGGCTGTGGGAAAGTGCATTTCTGTTGAGCCTTCTGTTGGAAGACTTCCTTTTTACTAAATTTTTCCTTTTGTATAAGAAGTGCTTTTATTGAGTTAATTTTCGGCATCTTCCTTTGTATACAATCTTTTAATTACTGTTTTTAAAGAATGTTGATTCACTTCCTCACAAATAACTGGTTTTCCTTTTATTTAGTTTGGTTATTTAAATAGAAATTTATAGTACTAAATCTTGAAATAGGGCTTCTACTGCTTTTGGGTTACAGGGATGGGAAAGGGAGATGTATTTATCTCAGTTAAGCCGAAATCGGAACAGGAAGTGGCAGAACCAAGTGGGAGTAGGGGGGCACAGGAAGATATTTGTACATTTAGGAAGGATTCTCTCATTGGTCACAATCAGCAGCCCTCCACCAGGCCACCCATGGGATCAGAGTACAGCTTCTTTTAATGATTTTCTGTGGGAACTGCACTACTTGCTTTTTCTTTTTCAGGAGGGTGGGGTGGGGGTGTTTGGAATGTGTGGTGTGGACTGGGAAGGATTTTTTCCATCATCGTCCAGATTGGCTTAGGCAGAAAGTTTTTTTTTAACCACCTTTCCCACAGCAGGTCAGGGACCCGATCTGATATATAAGGAGATTAAGGAGTCCAAGAGTAGTTACTTGTTGCAGAAGATACATAGTTCACTGGCAAGCAGAAGCTGAACTGGATTTAACAGATGGCAAATCCTAAAGGCACTGGAAAGGGGATGGGAGAGGGATGGGGGGAGTGAAGCTCCTAATTTCTGATACAATAGAGAGATGTACTTGTTTTTTCCCATCCCCTTTGGCTGGAAAGTGGAATTGTTGATGGAAAGTCCTCATAAACAGGTAAAAGATTAAAGAAAGGATGATGACCTGCACTGATGACCTGCATTGTGTGATTCACTGCTGGGCACTCCCAGATAGGTTAAATGACTAAATTTGTGGCCTAATTAAAACATAGCCACTGCATCATATGTTTCTTACCGTGTGGCTGAGAAAATGGTATGTTCCCAATATTTAGCTGGTTAGTACTAATAATCATGACTCTTCAGTTGCTTAGCCCTTATCAGGTTGTACTTTACTGTGTGCATTATAGAAAGAGGTGATTTTTAGGAGAAAACTGAATGATGCCAAGGAGCTGGCTGTATGGGTTTTGAAAAGGGAGCCTTGCCCATTCAGTGTAGGAGCAATGTAGAAGGCACCATGAAATAGAGGTGCACTGATACAGCTGATAGCAGCATTTGGCCCCATATTTTATAAAAGACTTGGATGTTGTTCTTATGCTACCCAGTTTATAAAACAGTCTCCATGCCATTTGATGTTCCATTGACAGTTACAGAGAAGCTTTTCTTTCTGAAAATGCACTTCTTTAGATTTCCAAAGAGTAAGGTTATACTTTGGCCACCCTAAGGACTCTGTTCTTCATATATCTAGTGTTGCGTTGGAAAGGAAAAATTCACAAAGGGTATTGCTTAAAGATATCATTTGAGGGTCTTCTAGAGACCTTTATTTGGGCTTGCAAAGAAGGAGCACAAATATAGCATGATTTAATTAAAATCCAAAATGTGGTTTGTCGAGGTTTCACCAGAAAGAGTGGAGACCCAAAAGATGGATGAGATAAACTGCTTGATCTGGATGAAGGAAGAGGGCAGAAGGGAAGATGATACATTCACATGTCATTTGCTATCCATCCTTGAAGATGGATCACCACAGATCTTTGTGCAGGAATTGAGTTGTATGGATAAGAATAGGTCTGGGAATGGACAAGTTAGGACTTGTGGGAGAGAACCGCAGTCCTTAGCATAGTTCCCATTGATTCTTCAAGGATCATCAAGTTAACTGAAATTCCTCAACATTATTTTAGTCATTTCCTTGTCCTTGGCTCCAAAGTTCTTTGTGTGAGGGTAGCAATATCTTATGGCATTGTACTTTCACACAGGTTAGTGAGGCTGAGAGAGGGTTAGAGAGAAATGGCCTTTGCCTAGATTAGTTTGAATTCCAGCAGCTCCTATGAGAACCCTAGAGTGTCTCATCTGAACTCCCTTTTGGTTCTAACTTGTGCATTTGTGTGAATGAGACACTTAGAGAGACTGATTATAAGAAAACTACATATAGAAAATTGGAATTTACTGTTACCTACAGTATGTGAGAAATATTCATATCAGCATGAGAAGCAATAATTTGAATAGTATTAATTTTTTCTATTAATGATTTCTACACAGACTTTTATTCTCAGGGTGCCAGTACCACCAAAATATTCAAAGATCTTGAGTCAAAGTTCAAATCAGAGATTTATTAAATCCAGAGATTTACTAAGTAATACAGTTGAATTATTTTTATTTGCCTTCTGGTTGTTAATTGTACATTTTTGTGTAGCAGTTGTAACCCCTATATTTTTATTATCTGTGAAGACAATCATACTGTGAATACATTAAAACTGGAATGTAAAAGTTACTGTAGATGGTGCTGTATCAACCCATTATATAATTAGTATTCTTAAAATGTCAAATTTGAATTTAATGACTTAATTTCTTGTTTCAAATATTGGTAGAAAAACTCTTAGGCAGAGAACTTCAGTAAAAGACTTAAATGGCATTTATTTTTCTTAGTGTTTGAATTAGCAACACAGTGTACTGTAATTGAATGAATTATTTGATGTCTGGGCAAAGGCAGCAGTGTTGTATTTGGACTAAGAAATTACTTGCTGGCTTTGTCACAGTTGACATTAATTATTGATAGAGGTTTCAGAAATAGCGCATGTGCTGACGGTGTTGACTGTAATATAAGATAGAGACTGCAGTGATGCTAGAGGGATCATAAGAAAGATGCACCTGTAGCATTTGGACTCGTGCACTTATGAGCGTCAGACTTCTCACTTGCTGTCAGTGTACTATCTTTATATGAGTGACAAAATAATGGAAAGATGAGTCGTCAAGCTTATTTTTATCGTGTCCCTCCACAGGAATTACACAGAAGAACCCAACTTCAGCCTGAACCAGCTAAGACAAAAGCTCTTCAGACGGTCATAGAGATGAAGGTATGGGCTTTACATGCTTGCCAGTACATGATTTTTTAATCTGAGCTCAGTTAATACCATTTAATATTAAAACAAGAAGCGAGCTGTAGCTTTTACTATAGAATTTACTTTGGTGTAAAGCAAGGGGCTAATCAGTATTTCTTCCCCCCACCCCATTTTTAAATTTTCATAGATGACTAAAACAATTATTAAAATCTCTTCTTAGTGAAGAAACCTAAGGCCTGCAATTTCAAAAACCTGAGAATAATAATCTGGAAAAGAGAGAAAAATATTCATTGTCTCTAGAAAGAGCAAATAATTCATCTCTCTCTAAACCCATGCTTGACAAATGAAATAATTTTCCCCTTCCACCTGTTTCCGCAATAAGCCATCTCTGCATTAGGAGGATGACTGATTTCTAGTGGGCAAGCTGATAAACTAGTTTTGCAGCTCACAGAAACTAGATCATACAGAAAGTAATGGCCTTTTACCTATAATCATGCAGAGGAATTTCATATTCTACTAAACCATAGTAGTTTTCTTCCTTTTACTAGCCTCCTCACACTCATGTTACTGTGCTTAGGAAGGTAAAGAAGTAGTCCCCTTCAAAAAGCAGGCAACTTCTGCTCAGTGAAGTTTTACAAGGATAATTTAGTTACATCGTTGATCATGTCAATTAAGTAACATACAGTAAAATTGGACAATCAATGCATTGTAGTATTTTAATGATTAGAGCAGCTGGGGGTATATTTCAGGAAAACCTCGTTAGCTTTAGTAATTAGAAAACTTAAAAGGCCTGATCCTGCAAGCCCTTACTCATGGGTGTAGTCTTTACTCACATTGCCTTTGGTGGGGGCTAGTCACATGAGCGGGAGTTTGTTGGATTGGCTGATAAATTTATCAGTAAAGAATTAGTGCAGGAGAGAGAGAGGGATGCACAAAAACGCACATAAAACTCCAGCTTTTGTCACAGGCAATAAGAATGCCTGATAAAAGCTTGCTTTTGTTGGATGTTGACGTGTATCAGGAGTTGTTTCATCAAGATCTAAGAGGTTATAGTGTTGTAAACTGGGTGCAAAGGAAGCCCTGCACACGGTATGAAACAGTATTGTAAATAGTAAAAAAGCTGCAGACAACCTTATCCGCCACCCTAAAAGATAAAAAATTCTTCACCACAGAGCCACATTGCTGAATATTACTCATTTTGTAGCCATGAAATTCTCACATTGCAAAGTTATTCTTTCCCATCGCTGTAAGTGTGATTTGCCAAAGTTGGTTATCCTAACTGCTGTCAAAGCTGAGTGGGTAAATGAATAATAATGAAAGGCATATTTTTATATCAGCTCTTTTTAACAGGGCTTCTGGGTATATACAGTATGCCATTATCTGTTTCTTTATATTCACTGTTCTTTTTATTATTTTATATTTAATTATTGTGTCTAAGCCACTTTTTCTCACTCTGTTAATTGCTGGGATCCTTGCAATGTGCTCAAAGCACAAAGAAACTTAGGTACAATGGGTGTAACAAAGGGATTTTTTTGGTTTGTTTTTGTTTTTTGTTTTTTGCTTGCAGCTGAGTTGTTGAATACTGAGGAATAAATGCCAAATATAAGACAATGCAAGGTCGGCTAAACCCAAAGAGATTGATCAGGCATATAAGAAATATTAATAGCCTATCTCAGACCAAGTAATTGAAATCTGCTTATCATGTGAACCTTTAAAAATAATACTTCGTTGAAGATCATGCGCCTACATCATTTACATGTCTCTTAAAAACATGTTCACGCTAGAGATGACTCACAAATTTGTCTAATGGGAGGAGGACTTTGACAAAGCTTGACAAAACCATGATCTGTTATTTGATTGCTTTGATATACAGCAGTGTCAATGTCACGCATTCAAAAATTGCAATTCAGGCATTCAAAAGCTCATTAGACTGGTTTAAAATAATGTGACTTGAAAGAGTAATGTTAGGATCTTTTTATTTGTCTTCTGGGTTTTAATTCAATAGGGGTAATAATTTCTAACATTTCTCCACAACCAGAAGGGCTAAAATACTCTTTTTTTAATTGAAGCTGAGATTTTTCACACAACTTTATGGGAATGCACAAGTTGGGTCTCTAAGAAAAAAACCCAAATATTATAAGAGTCATGATAAAAATGTCCAAGTTGGCAAACCTTCCTGAACTGTGATAATACTGGCCTTTCACTTCAGTCTTATAAAAGGAAATGCAAATTAAGGGTCTGAGTTTTGCCATGAGCTTCCATTGTGAGTGGGTGACTTCAGCATGTTTGAATGCCCAAGTAAATAAAGTAGTTGCCTTTTGTATCAGTTGCAGTGTCCCACATGATGCTATGTATTTTATGCAGAACTTGTAGTTGATTCTAGCCTAGGAGTCCATGTGTGAGTTGATATAAGAATATTGCCCATCATTTTTGCAATAATTTATGAACTGCAGCGTATTAGAAACTAGGACACTTCTCTTCAGGCGATCATTTTGAACACTTAACGCTGCATACTATCAATTAAAAACTGGTTAAACTGATATAGAATCATAGAATCATAGAATCATAGGGTTGGAAGGGACCCCACAAGGTCATCTAGTCCAACCCCCTGCCAAAAAAAGCAGGACCACTCCCATTAGATCATCCCAGTCAGTGTTTTGTCCAGCTGGGACTTGAACACCTCCAGAGATGGAGATTCCACCACCTCCCTAGGCAGCTTATTCCAATGCTTCACCACTCGCCTAGTAAGGAAGTTTCTCCTAATATCCAGCCTGGACCGCCCCAGCTGTAACTTGAAACCATTGGTTCTCGTTCTGCCCTCTGTTACCACCGAGAACAGTCGAGCTCCCTCCTCCTTGGAGCAACCCTTCAAGTAGTTGAAGGTTGCTATCAAATCCCCCCTCAGTCTTCTCTTCTGCAGGCTAAATAAGCCTAGTTCCTTCAGTCTTTCTTCATAGGGCTTGTGCTCCAGCCCTTTGATCATTTTGGTTGCCCTCCTCTGGACTCTCTCTAATTTGTCCATGTCCTTTTTGTAGTGGGGAGCCCAAAACTGGACACAGTATTCCAGATGTGGCCTCACTAGTGCAGAATAGAGGGGAATGATCACATCCCTCGATCTGCTGGTAACACTTCTTCTGATGCAGCCCAGTATGCCATTGGCCTTTTTGGCAGCAAGAGCACACTGCTGACTCATATCCAGCTTCCCATCCACCATGACTCCCAGGTCCTTTTCTCCAGTGCTGCTATTTAGCTGATCACTCCCCAGCCTGTAGCAGTACATGGGGTTTTTTCGTCCCAAGTGCAGGATTTTACACTTATCCTTGTTGAACCTCATGAGATTCCTCTTGGCCCACTGCTCCAGTTTGTCTAGGTCTCCCTGAATCCTGTCTCTGCCCTCTAGGGTGTCTACCGTTCCCCCCAGTTTGGTATCATCTGCAAACTTACTAAGTGTGCAATCTATCCCATCATCCAGATCATTAATGAAAACATTGAACAGAACTGGCCCCAGGACCGACCCCTGGGGTACACCACTCGTTACTGCCTGCCAACTTGACATGGAGCCATTGATTCCTACACGCTGAAACCGTTGTTCTAGCCAGTTTTCTATCCACCTTACAGTCCACGCATCTAACCCATACTTCCTTAATTTGCCAATGAGAATGCTGTGGGAAACCGTATCAAAAGCCTTGCTAAAGTCAAGGTATATCACATCAACGGCTCTTCCCGCATCCACAAATCCAGTCATCTCATCATAGAAGGCGATGAGGTTGGTCAGGCATGATTTACCCTTGGTAAATCCATGCTGACTATTCCTGATTACTCTATTTTCCTCCAAGTGTTTCAGGATGGATTCTTTGAGAAGCTGCTCCATGATTTTTCCAGGGATTGAGGTGAGGCTGACAGGTCTGTAATTCCCTGGATCGTCCTTTTTGCCTTTCTTGAAGATAGGTACTATATTTGCTTTTTTCCAGTCCTCTGGCACCTCCCCCGTTCGCCACGAGTTTTCAAAGATAATGGCCAACGGTACTGCTATCTCATCAGCCAGCTCCCTCAGCACCCTCGGATGCAGTTCATCCGGCCCCATGGACTTGTGCACATCTAGTTTCTTTAAGCAGTCCCTAACCTGACCTACTGTCACCAAGGGCCTCTCTTCTTCTCCCCAGTCCCCCGTACCTAGTGTAGTGGGCTGGGAGCTGACCTTGCTTGTGAAAACTGAAGTAAAAAAAGCATTGAGCACTTCAGCTTTTTCCTCATCCTCTGTCACGAGGATGCCTGCCCCATTCAGTAAGGGACCTACACCATCCCTGATCCTCTTCTTGTTATTGATATACTTGTAGAACCCCTTCCTATTATCCTTCATATGGTGCACTGTGAGGATAGTAACAAGAAAAAGAGGAACCTTAAAGGTTAAGTTGCAAAATAATTTTTAAAATTCTTCTGTAAATGCCCAAATCTGTTCTCCATTTGGTGCCTCTAGCGTCACAAGTACACTGACCATTTTTCTACAACTGAACTCAGAACACCCTGTCTTTTGGCCCCTCAGGATGCTATGAAATATATGGTTTCCACTGAAAAAGGATTAAGAACACTTTTTGTCTGTAAGATCTTTGTAATGAGCACTTTCACTTATCATTGTTGTAATCAAACTGCAGGAGCATTTTGAAGAGGTGGTGGTACTTCTGACACTTATTTAGCTCAAAAGGGCAAAATTCTTTTTCTTTGACCACACCCTTTTATAGGGTTACCCCATTATTGAAGGAAAAGCAGACAAGTGTTAATGGCTGTAGTCCACATGATTAAACAGCAGTTTTCATTATAATTTCTAGTCTTGGAATGTTTGCCAGCAAATGTAAATGTCTTAATCCAAGCCATATTTGTTCTGTCTTAATCTGAGCAGTATTTGTTCTGAAATAATGTAGAACATTTGTTTTAAATGATGATGCATAGAAGCAATAATTTCTTTTCAGTGTTGTAGGGGAAGAAGAGAGAGAGAGGGATAGAGAATCAGCCCCCACTACAACAGAGTCTGCACCCCCCTGGAGGCTCCCCAGCAGTATTAATTTCCTCCTAATTGTACCTCCCTCAATTGCTAAATTAATAGCTGGTCACCAGCAGTCTGTCCTTCCCCATCAGCCTCTTCTTTCTTTCCTTTCCTTATTGTGCTCCTCCCTCTGCCAAATCCTTTCATATTGTCTTCTACCACACTTCAAATCCCCTCATTCTCTCCTCTTCCACAAACACTCCTTCCAGTCTCTACTTCTGCCCTTTCCTAGTCTATCGCTCTCTGTTCTCTCTCCCCACTACACCGACCAGCCTTTCCTACCTTTTCTTTCACATTTTGTCTCTTCTTACAATCTCAAAGTCTCGTTACTTGCTCCTCAATGTTGTTCCCTAATTTGACACCTTTTACCAAAGCCTTTCAACCTGTCGTCTTTTCATCAGATTTCTCTCTTCTGCATCCATATCCTCTTCCTTCCCCACCTCTCTTCTCTCCCCACACAGTTCATTTCCTATCTGCTTACCAGAACTGCCATATTCTCTTCTCCCTAGCCCCATGTTCCTAGATACCAGTCCCCCTCAAAACTTCTTATTCACCACTCTTCCCTCCAAAAGTTCAGACTTCTCCAGACCCCTAATTACCCTGCCTGCTTCCAAACACAGCATGCTATTTCTAATTTACTCTCTCTTCTCCCTGTGCCAAAATCCTCCTCAGCTTTCTTTTTACCTGCCGCATCCCTTTGTTTCCTTCCTCTCTGCAAGATATCAGTTCTGGCAAGATGGGTCATAGGACAGCGGAGGACAAAGTGATCCCCCTAGAACCAGGAAACTTCACTGCACCTTTCCATCTCACCATGTCCCTCATTCCTTCACATTTTATTGTTCTCTCCAAGCTTTTTTCTCTAGATTTACTCTTCAGTCCTAAAAGGTCCCTTCAGACCAAATTTCCTCTTTGTAATAATGGTGGCGCACAGATGAGGTCTTTATTTTTGGTATCAATCACATTACACGAGTAGGGGTAATATATTCCTATCATATGACAGAAATCAATATTCATGAACTCCATAGACTGGGGGTCTCAAACACATGGCCCGGGGGCCACATGTGGCCCCTAAAGCTATTTCCTGCGGTCCACAACAAACACTATTCTTACTAATATTTGCAATATCATTGTATGAAAAGGTTTCAGTGGTGAGGCCCTTGGGCTAACATACTAGTCCTCGTGCAGCCCTGTACTACTCCTCATGCAGGCCTCGGGGTGATTTGAGTTTGAGACCCCTGCCATAGACTGTTACTCTCAGGGTGCCATTACAGCCAATATATTCAAAGATCGTGACTCAAAGCTCAAATCCAGAGAGTTAAGTAATACAGTTGAATTATTTTTATTTGCCTTCTGGTTGCTGAGTTTGTGGAGTGCTTTACTTTTACATTTTCAAGCTGTAATTTGAAACCTGGGAGGTGAGAATCTTTTCTTTTCTCCCCTTTCAATGGAAGGGTTGGCCATCCTTGACTCAGAATTCTCCACCTGTGCCTTGCATTGTTCATTAGTTGTTGTCAGTAGGCCACATCTACACTGTTTGAATTGAATTGACCTTGTTAACTCACCCTTCTTGTGTTTATATATCTAAAATACCGCATTTTTCACTTTATGCATCTGAGAAAGTGGGTTGTAACCCACAAAAGCTTATGCTTTAATAAATTTGTTAGTCTTTATAAGTGACACAGGACTCCTTATTTGTTTCATCTGTTCCTGTTATTTCTCAGCTCCTGTTTTCCCCAAGCTTCTCTGTTCTTTCTACAATAGAGTTCCTCCATCCCCTTGTGTGTCCCCTCTGGCACAGAGGAGAAGAAGCAAAAAGCCCCTGGACAGTCAGAAAGTCAATAGTCTGGACAATTGTTCACTAGGCTAACACCTTTCCCATTCTGCTGACAGTGGCCACTCCAAGCTGGCAGCCAGAAGGCTAGGGAAGAGTTCACCTCTTAATACAGGAATCCTGCTTCTGGCCTCCTGCCTGTCAAGCAAGGAGCACAGCAACAGAGATGGGAATGGGGACAGTTCACTGCAGTGCCCTTTTCTTTGGAGTTGCCTCCTGGTAACTGAGAAAATTAGCTATACAGAAATGGAAAGCAGGAATGATTTTCTGAGCACTGGTACATGAAGTAGTAGGCTTAGACTCCCCTTAGTCCTTCGTGCTTTGCACCTCAGTCTCTGCCAGTTGGTGGAGTCGCACTGGTAGGGGTTTTCTTTTGGTTGAAATTCGTGGGCAGGCAGTTTTCTTCTCACTTGCTCCTTAGATTTATGCCTAGTATAAAAGACTTGTTTTAGGAGAAAAGACATTGAAAAATTGTCTGAATATCTGAGGTATTTTGATATACTAGCCAAATATTAATTGAAGAGCTTAATAGAGGACTCTGATGTGGAGGATGGTAAACATATTTTCATTTTTTTCTATTGAATGAAAGGTTACTGGTTAATAATATAATTCACACCTTTATTAGTTCAGGTCCTCCAATTAGCGATTAAGTTCAGCGTGAAGTGAGAGAGTTGGAGAGGTGGTGGTGGTTTTGTGTATGTCTTGCCTTAAATGAAGGTTGGTTTGATAACAAACTATGTTATTGATGGTTTGCTTGGACATTTTAATGATCTGTTTCCCTAACCAGGGTTAGAGATGATCCATTATATTCTCTTCCTCAGCTTTGTCCTTGTAATGCTAATTTTGATGATATATGAGTGATAAAAGTGGAAGAGAAGAGAGCTAGAGTACTGGTGACCGAGTTTTTGAGATCTTATGTTGTGGCTGTGCAATAGTTGAAGAAAATATTCTTCAGCCTCCTTCAGTTTCTGCAAAATTCCAGTCAGTGGAATCTGTGGTTAATAACCTAGTCAAAAAGGACCATTTGTATCTGATGACAGATGTATGTGTGTTTTTTGCAAGGAATTTTCAGATTACTTTTCATGTAAGGTTACGCGTATTTGGATAGAGTTCTCTGTACCTGTGGTTGCCATATCTGTTGTTTGGGGACAAATGCGGCATATTTTATGTTTGCATTTTATTATGTGGTACAGCTGTGAGGTACTGGGGGATGTACAGGACAACAGCTGTATGTCAGATCCATGTTACTACTTGCTTATGAAAAGCTGGAGGGAGGTGTTGAGAACATTTTAATGGAACATTAGTACTTCATAGGGGCAATGTGTTGGCTTTTCTTAAAGAAGCAATTGTTACACTGCTGCTTAAGAATTATATTTTGATGGGGCAGTTTCTCTAGCTATCACCCATTTCAGGTCTTTCATTTTTGCAAAGTGACGTGAAAACTGTTTTATTGTGGAGTCTTACCAACAATTACGTACATAAACTAGAAACAAGTTTTATGTTGTTGACATAGCCATGAGTAATAGAATAGTATTTTGGTTTATATAATGTTAGATGATATGTTAATGCTACGTGATCTTATTGCAATATGTTTCATTATCTAATGTATATTCCATACTAAGATCCAAGCTGAGAATATATAATAGTAGTAAGTTAAAAATTGAAAAGTCCAGAAATGTATAATGCAGCCTTACCTCTGCCTCCCAGTGCATATGCATTATGATACAGACATTCATTACATGATGATAATGTTATTACCCTGCCTCAGTTGAATGATAAATTTAAATAATGCAGGGATTAATAGTGAGTGAGGCAGATGTATCAAAATCCATTGCTTTCAATGGAGTTGCACCCACTTGCGTTTTGAGTTTGACACGTTTTTTAATAATTTAATATAGTTTAAGCTCTTTGGCATAGGAGAATGTAAAATTGTTTACTATTGGTTAAAATAACCTAAAATGTTAAAAAGTTAATTTTTTTTTCATTACTGAATTCACTAATTTTGTTAAGAACTAATACTGTGAACTTAACACCAACACCAAATTGTAGTCATCCCATTCATACAAAGTCCCACTTAGACTAGTGAGACTACTTGTGTAAGTTGGGCAGAATTTGCCTACCAATTTGGCACAAAAGTCTTGGTAAACCAGGTTGTCCAACCTGCAGCCTGGAGTGCCAGACTCCGGCCCGCGGAGTGCTGCTACAATAACTTGGGAGCTGGGGCTGTCTGAGGCCCTTGTCAATTCCTCCCCATGCTCTGCCTTTCTGCCTCACAAAGACACCCCTGCCCCCCCTTGTCCGCTGTATACAGGGCAAGTAAAAGCAATGCCAGATGACACACTAATCATTATTTTATTTAATAAGATTGATTTGTATGTCCTATCTATCAAAAATTTTCTCACTGGCCCCCTGACTGAGAAAAGAATTGCAATGTGTCTCCTCACCCAAAAAGGTTGGATGCCCCTATTGTAAATTATTGGCAATCTTGCTGAAGTCTGAATAACACAGAGACAAGAACAAAAAGTATTTGAACTAGCAAATTCTTAAAGTGAATGAAAATATCTATGATTTTACCTTACTTGCAGAAACAGCCATCTTTATATATTGATCCAGCTTTGATATTTCAGGTATGTTACTAGAAAACTGTTTGTGTGTAGTGCAAAGTACTTTTCTTGTTGTTGCACGAGCCTTCACTCTCTCGTTTTAAAGATGAACACTTTTACTTTTAATACCTATTCAGACACTGCCTACACAATCATTTAATTATCCTTATTAGTATTTCCTTTTTTCCTAATGATGTCTTCTTTTTGTCTCTCTTACAATACAAAAATGCAGTCATGAATGGGCTTACACTAAGTGAACAGTTATCCCAAAAACCTGTTTTCTTTAAAATTAATAATAATGAAAATGCTGCTGTTCATAATAAGTTTGGTAACATCCTTCTTTTACAGAGCTTAAATTCTGAGCCTAACCTTATGGTGATAGTATTACCTTAAAAAATAAATCTTAGTAGAAAAAAAGTGATTAAATGTTCAAGTATTGACATAAAAACACTTGAAGCTAAAGGCTGTTTCTCAGTGGAGGGAATAGAAACATACCATATGATCAGTTTGTTCAATTAAAACTACTCAAGATGTATAGAATTTGCAATTTCAGGTATCGGATACTGACATTGAATTGCTCTACAGAGTTATTCACAGAAATAGTTTTGATAAATAATTTTTAGTAACAAATGCGTTTGGGAATGGTGATTTGCTTGCTGACATTTCATGAAAAGAAGAGGCACAATGGCTTGAATAAATTTTTGTTGCAGATTATTTGCCCAGCTTATATTTTACAGTGTGTGTCAGGCAGTTTTTCGATAGTGTTCTGAGATATATGAGTTATCATCACTGGAAACTAAACTGCAGAGTCAGTCTTTCACTACCTCAGTTTTTCTCAGTATAATTAGGAGAATCCTTTATTAACTAATGTTTTTAATTTATGTTTCAAAGCATAAATTGAACACTGCCAGGACCATAGGGGGAAGGAATCCAGTAAATGACCTCCTTCTATGTCATTTATAGGATTGCACTGTTAGGTAGGGTCTTTAATGGGGAAGGAGATACCACTTTCTCTCTACTGGTATTTGCAACTGTTGGGCATACTATACTAGTCCTTATTAATAGTCTGATCCTATATAGCAAGTCCTGTTATATAGTCCTGTTATTTTTCCTGGCTTGGCAGGCCTAACTTCAGAATCTGTACTGCCATATTTTTGGAGAACTCACAGGAGGTTTATTAGTCCCAGCTACTACTATACTTCTTCCTTCATCCTTTGTAGCCAAACCTTTTGTATTTCTAATTCAACATACACCCAGATCAATTGTTGGAATCTGCTGGCATAGAAAAGTCACAGAGCTTGGAGCTTGAAGCAGATAGTGAATCTGCTCTTCTTTTCACATCGTTAGATTGGCAGACTGAGCGTCCGTAGATTTAGCCACAACAAAAAATCCTTGGAGTTTTTCTGGTGGAATGGCTTTCTGTCTTATATGCTGCTTTGACTGAATAGAAGCCAGGAAGGCTGGCCAGGCAGACTTTCTGCCAGTCTGTCCAGTTCCCCACCTTCTGCCCACTTATTGGGCTTTCCAGTCTGCTGTTTCCTGTAGCCTATCTATATGGGACCCCCCCAGACTAGATGGCTCCCCAGCTGCCTGGAATGGAAATTTTTGAAAAACTCCATTTCAGTTCTTCCAAAATGGAATTTTTCAGAAATCTGTGTCTGCAGAATTTTTTTATTTTTATTTTTGAGGTTTTCATTCTTATTCTGAATAGGAAAATAATTGGTAGTGTGAAATTTCCGTGGAACAGAAGTTCTGGTTACTGCAGAACTCTAGCCATAACGCTCTGTGCAGAGACTGAAAAGAAATGTTTGATTTCAGCACTCAGGACTTACAAGAGTAAGTGTATGAAATAATTAGATGATGGTAGGTAAGAATTTCTTACAAGAGTTAAACTTTCTGCCAAAGGACATAAATTGCTCAATTATGGTAAAAGTAGGGAGAGGTAACTTCAGAATTAGTAAAATACAGCTACAGATTTCTTCAGATTTTTGTCGTCTTCTTGAGTAACAGATTAAAGAAAGTGCTTGAATTAGGATATGGGGTTGGGTGGAGCAAGTCAGCTTGCTCCGGAAGGAATTTTCTGTGTTGTAAGTACTACAGTAGTTGTTAGTTTATTCACCCTTGTCCCTTCCTAATGCTGTTCATAACAGTGATAATTTGTTGTTCTTTCTCCCCTTCTTTTTTATGATTTCTTGAGAACAAGAACTGTTATAAACAGACACCTCCTTTTCCCCCCCTGTTTTCCACTCCAGTGCACACTCTTCTTTCTCCTCCATCACGAAAACCTTTCAGAAAAATGCTTTTGTAGCTGGAACAATACATGCCTAATAATAGATTAGTTCTATCTAGGATGTGGAGTAGGTAATTTAATAGCAAAGATATTTTTCTCTTTGCTTCTTTCAGTATTTTCAGTCTCCAGGGTCTTCTGATATGAATAATGCTGATCCTTTGGTCAAGATTTAGAGAGACCCTGTGATAAGTGGTGATTTTGCCCACAGATGTATATTGCATTAGACAATTTCACCAAATAAACTGGGTAATTTAGATGGCATTTTACCTGAGCGATTACATACAAATTTGAAAATCCTATTACAAACAAGTGCTATTTATTTAAAATATATATATTTTTTCTTTACAGCTTGTTGTAAGTTGTTAGATGGAATGATTTTCTTTTGGGAAAGGCCAACTTGTCAAAATTAAATTGTTCTGCAGAAGTGTGCCAATTCTGAGGCAGAATTCTCCTTGAATGCTACCTGCCAGGCTGGTTTCAAAACCTGCTTAGTCTCCTACTAACTTGCAAGCCTGGCTCCGCTGCATCACACACGTGGCAGGCTGATGGGGAGGTAGGGATACTTGGGAGCAGGACTGGCCCAAGGTTTTTTGGTGCCCTAAGTGAACACCCCCCCCCCACCAACTGAACTGCCATACCCCATGCGCAAAACCCAGGTGGCAAAATTATGAAGCTATGCTGTGACACATTTTAACTATTTATACAGAGCTGTGCTCCACAACAGGGGTGTTGTTACCTATAGGAGAAAGATTCTGGACATAGGTCCCCCCAAACCCACCCTGGTCCCCCATCCCAACTGCAAGGCCATGCAGAGCACAGAGTGTGGCCCTGCTGCACATACTCCCTCCGTCCTGGGCATGGAGCACAGCGCAGGCAGACACCCCCCCACCAGTCCCTCTGACTCAAGAAAGAAGCCAATGAGCCTGGACCGGGTTAGGTAGCTCCCGCCAGTCCTGAGCAGCAGTAGAGCTGGGCAGCCCTCATACAGAGCCCAGTGGGGTTGCCCACGTCTGGAGCCAGCTGCCTGGCCTGATTCCCTCCCAGCCCAGTGATGGAGCCCGCAGCAGCCCCCTTCTCAATGCTGCACCATGTAGCTACCATCTCCATTTAATGGGCAGGAAAACTGAGGCACATATTGCAGAAGGTACTTAAATTCCCTCCCCTTAAGATTGTACCCTGCATCCATGATAGAGCAGGGAATAAAGCCCAGGAGTCCTGCTGAAATCCCTAGACCTCGCTCAGAGCAGCAAACAGAACCCAAGAGTCCTGATTAAACCTGGCCCCGTACTCTACTCCAGGGCATGGCATCCTATGCCAGCCCTGGCCCCTGCACTCTAAGCAGGTGCTGGGGGTGGGGCCAAAAGGTGGGCGGGGGCAGGCCTTGGCTTCCCGGCGGGGACCGGAGCCAGCTTCTGCCAGCAGGTGGCCTCTGGTTCCTGGCTGGGACCAGCTTCCCCTCCTGCTGGTGGATGGCATCCAGTTGCCGGCTGGGGCTGGGGCTGTCTGCCGCCAGGCGCAGCACCTCTGGAGGGGCCAGCCCATCCTCTTCACAGCCATGGTTGGGGCTGGCTCCCGCCAGCAGCAGTGGCTCTGGGTGGGCCGGCTCACCCTGCTCCCCTCCAGCAACCTTGAACAGCAGGAGGTGGAGCTAGTGGGGGGCCAGGAGCCCTGCGCTGTGGCTGCTTTTTCCCTGCTAACTGTGCTCCCCACTGGGGTCCTGGAGCTGCGGCACGTGGCTCTTGTGGCCTCAGGCTGCACTGGGGGCTGGCAAGCAGGGAGCCTGACTAACATCTCCTACTGCTTAGGCTCCACCCACGTGCCACAGGTTGCCAACCCTTTCTCTACTCCTTGGTCTATGCTTTGGTCCTTCTTTCCTACTCCTTTTCTCTTAACCCCGAGAACCAAACCGGGGGCTGTCTCACCTGAAAGAGTATGTTAGCTAAGGGCTGGCTCTTCCAATGAGCCAGTGGAGGTGCTGGCTCAGGGCACCTCAGTGTAGATGACCAGAAGTCAGACCCTGCGTGCTTGCCCCTCCCTGAGCCAGCCAGTCCACCCCTGGGGACGGGACGGGCCAGCCCCTGAGGGGAACTCCACTCTCTTGCCCTGCTTCTGGGCTGGCCCTCCCCTCCAGGCTGGCTGTTCCCTGCCCTGGGGCTGGAGCAAACCTGCCCAGAGCAGAGGCTGGGTTCCCCCCCATCCATCCCTCAGAGGGCACAAGTCTAGCTCAGGGCACCACAACCTCTTGAGCCAGCCATGTAAAAGATATGTAGACATATTTGCCTGGTTCCACTGCCTAAAATATCTCTACTATTGGAAACAACTATCGCATTGTTATGTAAATGAGTGAAACTATACTGACAAAACTAGGTGTGTTGTGCGTGTTTTTACAATTCTAGTACGAAGAAGAATCTGCCTTCTGAGGAAGAAGCCACCTTTCTTTTCTCCTGACTTCTCTTGTCTGATTCCAAACCATGTCGTACACTTTCTGCTTCATGGGTGGCTGTAGGGATTCTGCTCTGCAGGGCATCTCTATTAGGTTGTATTCAGGCACATAGATAGTTATTGGACATCTTATAGCACTTTTAAAGACTAACTAAAGTCTTTAAAAGTGTCACAGGACTCTTTCCTCCTTTTGCTGAACAAAACTAAGATGGCTTCGCCTTAGGAACTTGACATTTTATGAGGCTTTGGGAAACTGCCTGCCCTGCCTGTGTTTCAGAACTAGCACTGCATTGGTTTTGATTTTAAAATAGTCTTTTGTACACTGAAGGTTTTTTCTTTTTTTAAATCTCTTATCAGTGTGACCCCTTTAATCATTTAGTGTGCTGTGTTTTTGAACCTGTGACTTAATATAATGATTTATAAATGTCTGCAATATTTTACAAAGCATGATGCATGCTCTGACTGGTGGTGATTTTATAAGTACCCTGTTTGTGTTCAGTCATTAACATGTTCTTGAATCCTTTGTTTCTTCCTGTGGATAACTTCCTGGTTTTGTATTTTGGATGGAATAGGATTAAGAGGAAACTTACAGGAGCAAAGGGAATTAATTAGATGAATTTTCAAATTTTCCAGCATGTAACATTTTGTGACACCTTGGCGTTTAAGGCAGCATGTTTAACATAGAAGGAAGAAAAGGGAGGGGGAGAATTAAAAACCCTCAAAATACAAAATTCAGCCACTCCACCTACGCTTACCAGTACTTTCAATTCTAAGATGGGAACATCCACATGGTTGTTTTTATAATTAATTCCATTACATAATCATTCGTGAGGATAAGAATCACAACCATACAAGGCAAAACCTAATATAATCTACAAGTAAAATGTAGAACTATTTCTTCCATGGAATGGAGAACCAGATATTCAAACTTAGTCATAGTGGCATCCCGGGGGGGAGGGGGAGACTTGGGGCCTCAGCCCCCCCCCCGAAACCCAGGGCCAGCCCTTCAGTAGCCCACCACTACACTGCATGGGGGTGCACCATTGCATCCGTGCACAGGGAATCCTGCTGGGCTGCAACCTGTACCCAGCTGGAAGACAGAGTCTTCTGGCCAGGAGGGAGCTGCCCCAGGCCAGGGCTGGGAGTTTCTAAAACTCCTGTCCTGCTCAGAGCAGGGACATGTCCATAGCTGCTGCAGCCCCACTCTTGCTCCAGCGGCCAGTTAAGGGAGCCGGGGGGCGGAGGGGGAAGTCTGAGGACAGGCATGCTGGCCTGGTGGGGAAAGGCGCAGGGGAGGGGGTCAGCCCAGGGCACTGGGGGCCAGCGGTGGGACTGGGGGTTGGGAAGGGCTCAGGGGGACTGCCAGGGTTGGGAGTGAATGGATCGGGGCCCCGGTGGCCAGTGGGGGGTGGGGTCTCTCTAATATTTATGTGTAGCGACACTCCTGTTCATAGTATTATAAATAGAAAATATTCTTACTGTTACCTTGTTATTCTTAAAGATTGGCCTCCTGTAAATTGTGCATCAGGGTGGCAAAGCCTGAAGGAAAAGGTTTCTCTGGGAATTACAAGGAAGGTGGTAAAGGAGAAAAAAAATGAGAGCAAGGAATAAAGCTCAGGAGTCCTGACTCCTAGTTAAGTGCTCTAACCACTAAACCTCACTCCCCACTCAGAGCAGCAAATACAACCCAAAAGTCCTGATAAAACCCAGCTCCAAATTCTGCCCCTTGGTCCCTCTCTTCCTCCTCCTCCTCTCTTAACTGAAAGAACCAAGCTGGGGTCTGTCTCACCTGAAAGAGTTCTGATGCTTGGGGACTCTGGTGGAGGAAGAGTGGAGGGATCCCAAGTGGGATGTCTGTGACATGGCTGTATGGAGGGTGGAATGGGGTGTCAGAGGATAAAAGTGAAGAGAGACCAGAATATAGTGAACTCAGTCATACACATCGCAGGTCCCAATTATATCAAATGGCATTTGCATCCCATTTTCAGGTCAAAACTGCTTTCAAATCCAAGGCAAGTTTACAGTGTGAACCACCCATCAATCCCAGGGATGCCCCACTGGGCTTGGTCTTGTTGTCATGTCCCTAATGCTAGTGGAATCCCTCCTCCTGCTTTACACCAGGCAGAAGCAAAATCAGAATTATTATTTTGTGTCCTGGATTAATCCCTGTGTTGTATCTAAGGCCATCCTTTACTACTGGAACGTCTGTATTTTGAGGTCTTTTCCTTCCACACCTTGGCAGGACTGTGTAAATGCCAATACAAGGCCAAAGCCAGCAGAGAAGCAGTCCCCAGGCTGCAGCTCTGGTCTCCTGCGTTTTGTTCCTGGGCTGGGCAAAGAGTGGAATGCCCGCACTCCCTGACTTCCCCAACCAAGGGTGGCTGGAGCCAAAAGCGTTGCTGCTTGAGGGCAAGATCCGGGACATGGGCATGGGCCCTGCCCCCCCCCCACTGAGGACCCCGCTCCCTTGTCCCAATTTGGGGCCTGGGCCCGATCCTGCCTCAGGGTTCTGTCACCGTGGACAGCCAGGTCTTGGATCCCTGGCTGGGAACGGCAGTGCTGTTGCTCCCGGCCCCATTCCCGGCCAGGGATCCGGGGCCAGCCTGGCAGCCTGACACTCAGGGCACTGGTGCCGGGACTCGAGGCACATGCCCTGTGTTCCAGGCACCAGCAATGCCCCAGGCTGGAGCCAGGACTTAGGTCCCTCCACACACTTGCTTTCAGCCTGCCTGGGCCAGGGGAGTCAGCATTCCTTCCCACCACCATGTGGTTTCCCTAGCAGTGACAGGGGATGGTGCAACTTTAACTCCCCTCCCTCAGCTGCTGCCAGAGCCAGGACAGGATTCAGTCATCTGGAGCATCATCCCCTCACCCCATGGCTTCCTCAGTCAGCAGGTGACAGTGGGGGCAGGACTTTTTACCTTCACTATGCCTAGCTTCTGCTGGGGCCAGGTTGATGGGTGGTCAAATTAAATCAGGCACAGGCTTCATCTCCCTGCTTTCCCCAATCAGTTAGGATTTTTGACTCTTCCTGGGCTCCTGACTCCCACGTGGCAGTGGCCACCCCCTTGAGCCCAGCACTTCTGCTTGGCCAGTCAGGGTCACTGCCATTTACTTCACATCCCACCCCCAGCTTTGTAACTCTCTCACTGAGATTTGGGAGGAAATTTCTCAATTGGCCTTATGCCTTGGTAGCTGGTACTGTCAAGGCTTTTTCCCCACTCTGGCACTCTGAGTGGAGAAGGTGGGGGCCTGCAACAGGCCTTAAAAGCCACTGGCCTTCAAGCCTACTCTTAAAAGTCTCCAAGGCCTCCAATTCCTGGCCTTGGAGTGGTATCGCTGCCACCACCCAAATGCAAAAAAACCTCTTGAGACCCAGGAAGGCGCACTTGGGAATTCCTCCCTGTGAGGTACTTGCAATCCTGTTTATTCCTCTCTCAGGAAAGTGACTGGACCCCAGCTGCATCTGAGCTGGAACTAGAACAGGGTTCCCTCTAGTAGCTGCCTGTGCAGTCTAAGGCACATGCACACAAACCTCTTGCCCTTCCAGGACACAGAACCAGAACTTACTTAAAAGGTAAAGTCTTTAATCAAAAGAACAGATAAAAAACAGAGAGTTGCTTCTCTGGGAATTAACTTAGGTAGTTACAGGGTAGTGGGAGGGGGTACGTGTGCTCAGCACAGAGAAATCCAAAAACAAACCCAAAACAAAGAAAATACCCTGACCGCATCTAAATAAACATTCCCTGTTCTACCCATGCCTGGTCAGTACCAAACTTAACTTATCTCTGGTAAGGATGTTGCTGGATTCTTCCTCAGGCCCCTCTGGCCTCCTCCTTATCCTTCCAGGAGCTCTGCTACATCCAAACAGGAACAGGTAAGGCTGCTGTTCCCATTCAAAAAACTGTGCTTCATTCCTGTTGGCTGTCCTGGGACTCAGTGACCAGATGGTTAACCCCTTCCTCCCCAAGGGTTACTACAGGTACTATGGTTGCTGGGGCATGGAGGAGGAGGTACAGGCCACAAGGTTTCTTTCTGCTATGTTTGCTAACAAGGCAAGGCGTTCCAAAGGGGTAGCCGTGTTCAGTTTTAGTGTGTTCACTTTGAAAGTGCCACAGGACTCCTTGTTTGTAAGGCAAGGAGTGTAGGGGGCCAGCCTTTACTAGCATTTAAAAGCCACTGCTTCAACAGTAGCACGCTCAGGGCTGATTTTTCAGATCAGGGAGGCATTGTTGCTAAATGGCTTATTAAACTAAGTAATCAGTGAGTGAAAGGTGAGGCACCAAAGTGCCCTAGGCACTTCACTACCTCTTTAGAAGGGAAGCAAGAAAGAAAGCAGAAATTCAGTTCTGTCTAATTTGGCACCCCTGAAAGGTGGTGCTGTAGGCAACTGCCTAGTTTGTCTATATGGTCAGATTGGCCCTGACTAAATTTGCTCTTGTGGACACTTACCTCTCTTGCATCAGCATCAGAGAGCTGTTGACTATTGTTACCAAATTCCTTCCCAGAGCATGGAGCAATTTGTACACTATTCCACACCAAGTTCACTGGTGGTTACTGTGGAAAGTGAGAGATCATGTTAAAGTGAAACCAAAGTAACACCAAAAGACAAAGAAATCAAAAATAAGATTTTTTTTTTTGGACAGAAAAATTGCTGCACATCAAGCCTTTGAATGGGAATGGTCATCTATCATGCTGTGTTGGTAAAATACAGGAATCCGAAGTGGGATTCTATAGCTAAATTTGCATACAAGCTTACTCGTGACAAATAGGGAAGAACTTAAATCTTTCATTGCTGAAGCTTATGGAGTGCACATTCCTCTGAGCCATTTTTGATGCTGCAGATACAGTTATATCAATAGCTATTAGAAGATCCTTGTGGTTCAACTTCTTAGGAATCTGAAAAGAAATTCAAATAATAATTTGAGGATCTCCCATTTGAGAAATCTGAACTTCTCCATGATACAACAGATGAGGTTTTATGTGCTCCAGAGGACTCTCATGTCACAGTGAGCTCCTAGTGGTCCATACCCCATCACTGAAGCAAAAGTATTTTAGGCCTTAACCTCAACAGAAGTTTTTTTATTGTTTCCCAGACAGACAGTTTGAACCACTCAGAAAGGATAAAAAATTTCTCAGAAGAAAGACAGCTGCATGTACCACCAATTTGTTCATCAGCTCTTGTCACCAGTGGCATCACTGACACCTGGCCCAGGGGGTACGTGCCCCAAGTCCCAGTGCCAGTGCCCTGCAGTGGTGGTGGCAGCTCATCCGTCCCTGTCCCTGGCTAGGGATCTGAGGTGGGACAGCACCCAGCAGCGGCTGCCTTACCCAGCTCAGGCAGAGGATGGGGAGCTGGGCTGTCCATGGCGGCTGCTGCCTTAGCCAGCCCCCTCCCTGGCTGGGGATCTGTGAGATGGTGGCAGCAGGAGCCCAGCTGACATCCTGCCTTGGGGCCCTTGGACCAGAGCAGGACCGGGCACTGAATCAGGCTGAGGGAGTGGGGCCTGGACCTGAGCCCTGGGTCTTTTTCCAGGGTAGCATTGCTCCTGCTTTTCACCATCAAGGCAGAAGATCTTTGTTGGGAGAGGCATGCAAATTCTTTTGAATTTTCTGGCTATTGCCTCCATTTGAGACTTTTACTTCCCATAAAATCTGGAGCATTTTAACTATTGACAGCTGAGTCCTGGAAATCCTAGAGGTGGGCTATTCTGTTCAGTTACAGCCTTTCCCTATTCTCACCCACTTTTGCTGCCCCTTTTCAGGACCCCTCTCATGAATATGCTATATGAGGATGTACAGTAATTTCTCAGAGCAACCTTTGCCAACCCTTGTGCCAGCCTCTCCTCCCCGACCTTCAGCCACTTCCAGCAGCCCTTTTTGCCCAAGGAAATTCACCACTGCCTGCAAATTCAGCAGCAGTCATTGCTGGAGTTGTTGGGTGGAGGGTCTCTAAGCACCCCATGGAAAGCAGCTGCCTGGAGTGGCTCCTCTTGGCAGCGTGAGCACACTGCGGAGAGAAGCCATTGGAGTAGCTCCTTCCAAGGTATGCCACTGAAAAGATTCATCCTCAGGCATGCCGCCAAGAGAAGCTGTTCTGGGCAGCTTCTTTCTGTGGCATGTCTGGGGAACCCATCCCCAGGCATGCTGCCAAAAGGAGCCACCTGGAGAGGCTTTGGGTGGCAGGCAGGGCCAGTCCTACCATTTAGGCAACCTAGGAGGTCACCAGGGGTCACCAGGCTGGGTAGGCTGTGCAGGCATGCAGACTGTTCCACCCATGCAGGGAACACTGCCAGCTATATACAGTTAGCAGCCATGGCCCATACTTGTCTGGAAGATAGTCTTCCAGCCAGCAGGGAACTGCCCCAGGCAGGGAGTTTTAGAACTCCTGCCCAGGGTGGGAGCAACAGCCCATGGTGTGGCCACTCCAGTGGTTAGGTCAGGGGGTTCTGGGAGGGTGCGTGGGATTGGGCATCCACTGGGGAAAGGGTCCAGGGGGTCAGCCTGGGGGGAGTGTGGGGGTGTGGGGAGCTGGTGGCATGGCGGGGAGTATTAGGGAGGGGGCTGAAGTGACTTCGGGAGAGCATGGGGAGCCAGCAGTGGCGGGGGCGGGACTGGAGCCAGGTACTGGGCCAGGGGAGAGAAATGCATGGCAGGGCTCAGGGAAGGAGAAATAGTGGGGAGAGGGGGCTTCCCAAGCCAAGTGAGGGGAAGGAGACTTGGCCTCACCAAGAGGTTAAATCCAGGATCCTGCGGAGTTTACTTTTGTTCTTTAAGAGTGTGCACTTTGTTTGGTTAACTTGCTATCAGCCACAGTAGGTAATCTGCCAGCTTCTGCACCTCAGAACCCTTCAGCATTATAATGAAATGCTGGGATGCTTTCATTGTCTCCTAGTCAGGTGTGTTGGTTGATCTCAGGTGTGTTAATTGACACTCATGCTGGCCAGGATGAGTGCTTTGCTACAGATTCCAAAGGGGTATCCTTTAAAAGCAGGTGTGGCCAAACTTATGGAACTCAAGAGCCGTAGAAGTTGATTATTAAACCTTTGGGAGCTGCACTGAGGCATATAGCCCCATACTTTTACCTACTCCAAAAGTACAAAGTTTAAAATTCATTGCACACTTTAAAAAAGAAGAGGACAAAAATTGATCCTACTAATGTCAGATTCTAATAATTACTTAAGGTTACCATGAAAATTAGGCCTATATAGTAAAATCTTAGCTGCTGCTTGATGTAGAAGACTGCAGGCTAGTGGAGAGCTTCTTAAAATCCCAACCATACTGCATTTCTCCCCACTGTCCCGACCCCCTCCTGAACTCCTAGGCTGGGGCTGCTTTCCTAAATTGATTTGCTGACATTCTTCTGGGAGCCACAATTTTTCATTCAAGAGCCACATGTGGCTCCCGAGCTGCAGTTTGGCCATGCCTGCTTTAAAAGTGCCATAACAGGACTACTTGTTTGTTTTGCTACACTTTTGCATTTCTGATAGGAATTTATTTGATTTCCACAGGTGCGATGTATTCCCTAAACAGTCTGGGGAACTCTACAAGTCATACATCGTCATTTCTTGTGCTCAAGCTTCAAAGAGGTAGCTGTGGTAGTTTAGTTGAGAAGAACAAACAAGGAGTCCTGTGGCACCTGTGAAGACTAACAAATATATTTATTGTATGAGCTTTCCTGGGAGAAAAATCCCACTTTGTCAGGCACTTTAAAGATGGGAAAATTTAAGAGTCTGACAAAGTGGGGTTTTATCCCACAAAAGCCCATGCAATAAATAAATTTGTTAGTCTTTAAAAGTGCCACAGGGCTCCTTTGTTTATTTCTTGTGCTGTTTTACTTTTTTAACTGTGTCAGTTGATAGGTTAGTTGCTAGCTCACAGTCTTTTAAATTACTGTGCATAGCTGAAAATGAAGCACTAGGGCACTTAATATATTTGTTTAATATCCATTGTGCTTATTCCTGGAGAGTCAGGGTAGTGAGTTTTTTGTTTAATTTCATTGAATGTCTCTGCCTTAGTCTGTGTTTATGACAGCAGGTTTTAGGAGTGTGCATGTGAGAGGGAGATTTGTGTTTTGTGTGTCCATTTAACCTGCGGTGAAAGATGCACAGATATATTAATGCCCCAGAGGCTAAGTCTTGCTGCAAACAGTTTTGTTTGTTTTAACAACAGACTAATAATTGTGTGTGCTGGGTGCGGGGCAGTTTTCTTTTGTGATGGGTGGCTGAGGGAATTTATTGCTGTGAAACAATTTACGCTGGTCTGTGTTGTTACTGGAGCCAATTCATGACTTTCCTTTGATTTAGAGTGTGGGAAAGATTTGCGAAGGGGAGAAAGGGAGACTAACAACTGAACAGGTAGCACGTGGTCTTGTTGGCAGAATAGGGGATGAAGCTGACACCTCCTGGAGAAGGTGCATCTTCTCCTGACAGCTCCTCCTTTACAAGGATGCTCCAGGAACAGGAGACTGTTCTTATCCCTGGGTGCATCTCTGGGTCTCTGACGCTTGCCTCTCTTGCTCTCAGTTTCTGAGCAGGGATGAAGATCTGTTCTTGTCCAAACCATCATCTTCAGACATCCTGGTGCAGCCACGCTATGGCTTGCTTAAATCACAGTCTCAGTCATTGCAGATATCTATCTTTCACCTTCTTTTTGGGAAGCTTGGTCTGGCAGTAGCAATTTGCTGAGGCTTGTTTTGCTATTATCATGTAGAAATATGGATATAGGGAAGATATTTGGGGCTTAGACTTGAGCTTTCAAAAATGTATCTGTCTTTCCACTACTTATCAATGGGGGATTTCAGCTCATTATAATGTGCACTACAGATCTCTGATATTGTCTTAACTGCCCATGCATTATAGCAATGGGACAGAAAATGGGCTAGATAGAGGACATTGAGGTTTGCCTGGCTCTGCATATTATTAAAGATGAGCTAACAAGGGGGCCTGGAATAGGCAAGGTATGTGTTGTTAAAATTCTACCCTCACTGCCAGGGGCATCACTGGGGGGGACCCGGGGCATGGGCCCAGGCCCAGGCCCTGCCCCCCCAGTCCGCAGTCCCCACCCCCAGCCAGCAGGCTCCACCCCCTGGCCAGGGATAGGGCAAGGTGCGGCTGCGCCGCCGCGGGCGGCTAGGCCGCGGCTGGGCTGGGCCAGAAGCAACCACAGGAGGCTGGGCCCCGCGCTGCAGTGGGTGGTCAGGCCCTGGATCTCCGGCAGGGGACAGGGTTGCCGCGGCTGCTGGCAGCTGGGCCCCGGATCTCTGGCCCAGTTGGGCCGGAGATCCGGGTCACTGGCGCTGGGGCTTGGGGCATGTGCCCCGAGGTGCCCAGCACCAGCGACTCCCCTGCTCACTGGTCATTATTTTATGCCAGGTAATGAGAACACATACTGCCATAAGAATTTTAATACATACATCTTTGTTAATATGTTTCGTAGACTCTCAATTAACCAGCTTTGGGAAATATTCCAGCCACAATATTTTAAATTCCCCTGCATTACAGTCAAAATCTGAACTGTGTGCACCTGTCTTAGAAGGCTGTGGCTGTCTGACCTCCACAAATATATAGCATGTTGGTATCATCAGTGTTTGAGAAATTAAGGCCAATTCATTTTATAGATAAACAAAAGTGAGGGTTATTTTATACCTTTCTCTTAAATCTGAATTGTTTTAGAAACAGGCTGTCAGAAATCTGCTGCTGCTTGTTTCATATTTCATTAATTTTCAGTGCTCTAAATAAAGGCTCTCTCTGCCAAGTCAACATATAGTACAGCTATTATATTTACGTTTCTACACTTCTTTAATTCGGATGTAGCAATTTGTAGCACTGGGGTGCAGGGCTCACCTGGCTTGCCTGGGGCTTCCCCAGTCCACTCAGGTGGGGGTTCTCCTGCTTGGGGCTTGCCTGGCCTGGCCTTCTGGGGTGGGTGGTGGGTGAGGGAGATTGCCTGGCCTGGCCTACTTGGGTCTCGCCTGGCCCGCTATTCAGCCAGCACTTGTGTTTTGGGGTGTGAGGGCTTGGTGTGGGCTTAGGCCGATTGGTGGTCTGGGACTGCCTGTGGCTGCCACCATATTGGAGCCGTGGCTGCCACAGTCAATGAGGTGGGGAAGCGTGTGCCAAAATCACATCTTGCCTAGAGCACCAGAAAACCTTGGACCAGCCTTGGAGGCAGAAGTGGCAATTTAGGCAGCACCACAGAGGGTGCTGCATGCTGCTCTAAATGGGCTTGCATGCTTCGGGTTGCCTGCCCTTGGAATAGAATTATCAGACAAACAAATTAATGCATTTTGTTGAGAGAGTCAACATAACTTTTGTCAAAGGACATCATACCTCCCCAATCTATTAGAATTTTCTGAATTGGTCAGCATACCTGTAAACAAGGGTGATCTAGAGGACATAGTGCATTTGGAGAGGATATAGTGCATTTGGGTCTTCAGAAAACCCATGAAAAGGTCCCTCACAAAAGGCTTTTGTGGAAACTAAGCAGTAATGGTTAAAGAGAAAAGGGCTTCTCATAAATCAGTCACTGGTTAAATGACAGGAAACAAAGACTAAGAATAAATTGGTAGGTTTAAGAATGGAGAGGTAAATAGCAAAATTTCCCAAAGATCCTGTGCAATTCAACACACTTAGATAGTTATGGCCAAAGCTCACTGTGAGCAATTTAAAAGGGATGTCACTGAATTGGATGACTTGGCAACAGAATGGCCAATGAAGTTAAATGCAAACTAATGAACACTGGGAAAACAAAATTCCAACTATACACACAAAACTATGTCTAAATTAGCTGCCACTTAAAAAAGAGACCTTGGCGTCATACATAGTTATTTGAAAAGATCTGCTCAATGTATGGTGCCAGTCAAAAAAGATGAGAATGTTAGGAGCCATTAAGAAAGAGATAGATAAGAAGACAGAAAATATTGGAATGCTACTTTATAAATCCATGGTATGCTCATACCTTGAATACTGTTGCGGTTCTGTTCAACCCATCTGAAAAAAAAGATGTTTAGAATTGAAACAAAAATGAATAGGGTTTGGAACAGCTTCTACATGAGGAAAGACTTACTAGCTTGGACAAGAGGTGATTAAGGGGGGAATATGATAGAGGTCTATAAAGCATGAAAGGTGTGGAGAAAGTGAATAAGGAAGTGCTATGTACTCCTTTGAATAACGCAAGAACCAGGGATCACCTACATGAAATTAATATGCATAGGTTTAAAACAAACAATAGAAAGAACTTACACAATGGAACTCATTGCCAGGGGCTATTGTGAAGGCCAAAAGTATAACTGGGTTAAAAAAAATTAGAAAAGTTCATGGAGGATAGCTGCATCAATGGCCATTAGCAAAGACAGAGACGAAATATCATGCTAATGGTTGTCTGAAGCCTCTGACTGTCAGAAATTGGTATTGGATGGTGAGTTGGATGACTTGACAAATGCCCTGTTCTTTTCATTCGCTGTAAAGCTTTTGGCACTGACTGTTGTTGGAAGAGAGGATACTGGGCTTGACAGACCATTGGTCTGACCAACTATGTCATTCTTATGTTCTTACTTTCATCTCACCACCTGCTATGGCTTTTGAAGAGTTGAAAGGTCAGACTGTAGATTTAAGAGTCTGGTAGATATTGGGAGAAAGGAAATGGTCCTGGTAGCAAGAAGTGTTTGAAAGTAAATCCTGTTACTGTTCCTTTAAGGGCCAACCAATCAGGGATGAACTTGGTGAGGGAGGCTAGGATAAATTCTGCCTTCTCCCAGATAGTAGGGCAGCAAATAATAGGAGAAGGCTGCCAAACTTGCTTACCTGAGGACTGAGTGGGGCCAGCTGAGGGAGAAACTGGCTAAGACCTTACAGTGGGCTGAACTGCAGCCCAGCTCTGGGAGCTAAGTTGTGGGTTCCTAGTAAAAAGATTTGGGACTGGTTTGCAGCATCTGAAGTGGTAATTGGTTGAAATACTCAGCTCTAGGGGATGTCTGGTGAGCCTGCCATAGGGAGAAGTACAGAGGCTGAGAAACCAGAGGTCTTCCGGAATGTGGCTTGGAGTGCAGGCTTCAGAAGAACCCTGACAGCCAGAAACACTTTTTGTTTGTTTGGAACTTTTTGTTGTAGACCCTTTTATAGATTGTATAATAAACTGACACCAAAGACACCAATAACTGCCTGAAGTGCAGTTATTGACTGCGAAGAGGAAGTGAGGTAAGGAGTATAGAATCATAGGGTTAGAAGGGACCTCATGAGGTCATCTAGTCCAACCCCCTACCAAAAAAGCAGGACCACTCTCACTAAATTATCCCAGCCAGGATTTTGTCTAACCAAGCTTTAAATATCTCCAAAGATGGGGGTTCCACCACTTGCCTAGATAGCCCATTCCAATGCTACACCACTCTCCTAGTAAGAAAGTTTTTCCTAATATCCAACCTCGACTTGCCCAGCTGCAACTTGAAACCATTGCTCCTTGTTTTGTCCTCTGTTACTAGTGAGAAAGCTGAGCTCCGTCCTCCTTGGAGCACCCGTTCAAGTAGTTGAAGGTTGCTATTAAATCCTCACTCAGTCTTCTCTTCTGCAGGCTAAATAGGTCTAGTTCCTTCAGTCTTTCTTGTGCTCCAGGTCCTTGATCATTTTTGTTGCCCTCCGCTGGACTCTTTCTAAGTTGTCCACATAATTTTTGTAGTGGGATGCCCAAAACTGGAGATGGTATTCCAGATGTGGCCTCACCAGTGACAAATAGAGGGAATAATCACATCCCTTGATCTACCAGCAACACTTCTTGTGATGCAGCCCAGTATGCCATTGGCCTTTTTGGCAGCAAAAGCACACTGTTGACTCATATCCAGCTTCCCATCTACCATGGCCCCCAGGTCCTTCTCTACAGTGCTGTTACTTAGCTGATTGCTCCCCAGTCTGTAGCAGTGCATGGAGTTTTTCTGTTCCAAGTGCAGGACTTTGCACTTGTCCTTGTTGAACCTCATGAGATTTCTATTGGCCCACTGCTCCAATTTGTCTAGGTCTCCTTGAATCCTATCCCTGCCCTCCAGCGTGTCTACTGTTCCCCACAGCTTGGTGTCATCCACAGACTCACAGAGTGTGCAACCTATCCCATCATCCAGATCATTAATGAAAATGTTGAACAGAACTGGCCCCAGGACCAACCGCTGGGCTCACCACTCATTGCCAACTAGACATTGATTCCTGCTCACTGAAACTGTTGATCTAGCCAGTTCTCTATCCATCTTACAGTCCACATATCCAACCCATACTTCCTTAACTTTCTGACAAGAATGCTGTGGGAAACCATATCAAAAGCCTTGCTAAAGTTGAGGTATATCACATCAATGGCTCTTCCCACATCAACAAATCCAGTCTCATCTCATCATAGAAGGCAATGAGGTTGGTCAGGCACGATTTACCCTTGGTGAATCCATGGTGACTGTTCCTGATCACGCTAGTTTCCTCCAAGTGTTTCCAGATGGATTCTTTGAGAACCTGTTCCGTAATTTTTCCAAGGATTGAGGTGAGGCTGACAAGTCTGTAATTCCTGGATCCTCCTTTTTCCCTTTCTTGAAGATAGGCACTATATTTGCTTTTTATCCAGTCCTCTGGCACCTCCCCCGTTTGCCATGAGTTTTCAAAGATAATGGCCAGCGGTACTGCTACCTGATCAGCCAACTCTCTCAGCACCCTCGGATGCAGTTCATCTGGCCCCATAGACTTGTGCACATCCAGCTTCTTTAATAAGTAGTCTCTAACCTGACCTTCCGTCACCAAGGGCCTCTCTTCTTCTCGCCAATCTGTCATACCCAATGTAGTGGGCCGGGAGCTGGCCCTGCCTGTGAAAACTGAAGTAAAAAAAGCATTGAGAACTTCAACTTTTTCCTCATCTTCCATCATGAGGATACCTGCCTCATTCAGTAAGGGACCTACACCATCCTTGATCCTCTTGTTATTGGCATGGTTGTAGAACCCCGTCCGGTTATCCTTCACATCCCTTGCTAGCTGCAACTCCAATTCTCCTTTGGTCTGTCTGATTTTATCCCTGCAGTTCCAAGTAATATCTTTATATGCTTCCTTAGTCATCTGTCCAAGGTTCTACTTCCTGTAAGCTTCTTTTTAATGCTTTAGTTCAGTGCAGCGTTCTCTGTTAAGCTACGCTGGGTGCCTTCCACATTTGCTGTTCTTTCTGCTCATTGGAGTGGTATCTTCCTGTGCCCTTAGCAGGGTTTCTTTAAAATACAGCCAGCTCTCTTGGACGCCTTTCCCCTTCAGATTGGCCTCACAAGGGATCTTGCCCATCAGTTCCCTAAGGGAGCCAAAATCTGCTTTTTTGAAGTCCAGAGTCTGTATTTTGTTTCTTTCCTTTTTTCAGTTAATCAGCATCTTGAACTCTACCATCTCATGGTCCCTGCTGCCCAGGTTGCCATTCACTTCTGCTTCCCCAATCAATTCTTCTCTGTTTGTGAGCAGCAGGTCGAGAGGTGCAAGGCCCCTAGTTGGTTCCTCCAGCTTTTGTGCCAGGAAGCTGTCCTCAGCACTCTTCAGAAACTTCCTGGATTGCCTGTGCACTGCTGTATTGGCCTCTCAGCAGATGTCAGGGTAATTGAAGTCCCCCATGAGAACCAGGGCCTGTGATCTAGAAACTTCATCGACCTCCTCCTTCTGGTCTGGAGGTCTATAGCAGACACCCACCACGATAGCCCCCTTGTTGCCCTCTCCTCTAAACTTAACCCAGAGACTTTCAATTGGCTCATTTCTACTTGCATAATAGAGCTCTGAGCAGTCATAGAGCTCTTTTACATATAGTGCTACTCCTCCCCCCTTTCTTCCCAAACAATTTATACCCATCCATGGCAGAGCTCCAGTCATCACCACGTCTCTGTTATTCCAGCTATATCATAGTTCCTTGTCTGCGCTAGTACTACCAATTCTTCCTGCTTGTTTCCCAGGCTCCTTGCATTCATGTACAGGCACCTAAAACACTGGGCCAATTGCCCTACTTTCCTCTGTTGATTTTCAGTTCTACTGCATCTACCTCCTTGCATTTTCTCCCGGCGTTGTCCTCCCCCACTCCCCTCAAGTATTAGGGCTTCATTAGGACACCTAAGATAACTATTTGATCCCCCCCCCGCCATGTTCCAATTACCACCTCTTTTATCCCTGGTGTTACAATCCTGGCACCCTCCAAGTTCCATCCCTACCCCAGGTCTCCCACATTGTGACTTACCTGTGGGCTTTGGTCTCCTTCTCCCTTCAAACCTAGTTTAAAACCCTCCTCACTAGGTTAGACAGTCTGCATCCAAATATGCTCTTCACCTTCCTCGACAGATGGAGTCCATCTCTGCCTAGCAGTCCTCCTTCCTGAAACAGTGCCCCATGGTAAAGGAAGCCAAAGCTCTCCTGAGGACACCATCTTCACAGCCAGGCATTCACCTTCAGGATGCATCTGTCCCTGCTCAGGGGACCCTTGACCTCAAGGATCGAGGAGAACACCACCTATGCTCCGAACTCCTTCACCCATGCTCCCAGAGCCTTGTAATCACCTTTGATCTGCTGAGGATCACCTCTCGCAGTATCATTGGTTCCCACATGGATGAGTAGCATGGGGTAGTAGTCAGAGGGGTGGATGATTCTCGACAATCCCTCCATAATGTCTCGGATACAGGCACCTGGCAGGCAGCATATCTCCTGAGAGCTGCTATGCTAACTCTGTCAGGGAGTGCAATAGGGCAGGTACACCATAGGGGACGCTTGCCTTACAGTATCAGTTTTTGCACATGCATAGTCATATATCTTTCATGATCTGCCCTCTCTTCTTCCTGATATGGAGATGAGCAATGCTTTGATTTATTTTATTGGCAAAGGAGAGGTGGGATGGCTTTCTGTTCATTATGTTCTGATTTCGTTGCATAGGGATACTCAAGTCACCAACAGTGCTAGCCAGAATAATCCGAACATAGTGCACATGTTTGCACTGTATGCAGCAATGGAATATGTATAGGCCATAACTCCTGTAGAACTATGATTACTGTAAAGTGAATAACAATTTGGTATCAAGCACTGGCATTCATGCAAAAGCTGAGGCTTTAAGAGAACATTAATACAGCTGTAAGTGTACTCTTTCTTCTTTATATGACACTCTTCAACCAGGTCTAAAATTACAAATCTTACTGGATCGGGAGCACGTCACGATTTGTGACTGTGGTTTATTCCATGAAGTACATTGTTCCAAATGCTGTGCATTGTGCTCAGGGAAAAGTGTGTTAGATGAGTTCACAGCAACTGAACTGAACTTGCGAGTTCAGTCTTAGAAACAAACAAACAAATGAAAAGACCTGCCTTGGTGATATATGGTAATGATAGTTCTAAGACTTAATTCTAAACTAAACAAAGTAATGTAAAGTTTCTCTTAAATTAGATCACATATATACCTAGCTTACACACTAAGTTGTATCTGGTTCTGCTGACCTATCTTCCTGTTCATTTGCACGGCCATTGTGCGGGCTTTCATTCTCTGTACTAATATAGGCAATGTGAGGGAACATGCTTCTAGGAAAATCTTCCAGTTGAGAAAAGTGTGTGAATGGCCTTTGCACTTCCCAAAGGTATTGTGTTAGGAGCAAACATTGTGCCTGTGGCAATACAAAAAGTGAGTATAGCTGGTGTCTCTGCTACACTTGCAATAGGTTCTACAATGTGCTCTCCTGTGCTGGCTCAGCTGATATGGCTGATGCATTGAGGGGCAGGTTTGTGGCCATACTTTAGATTTGCAGCAATAAGTTTATGGCTGATCTGCAGAAACAGATAAAACATTTACTTTAAACTTACAGTGCAAGTATAATAAGAAACATTTGAGGCTTCTAGTTATACTTGTGTTGTAAGGATCTCTTGGTCCTTCCGGTAAGGCAAATGTTTTTTCTGCTCCTGCAGAAGCAGAAGGTGGCTCTTCTGTGGGTTATCCTCCATTTTGTGCATTCATGGAAGCCTAGGTACAACCTAGACTATAGTATTTTTTTCAATAAGTGCTTTATAATAAGAGTGGGCCTGGGTATGGAGATAAAAAAATAGACATTTCATATAAGAATTTAGTCTTGTAATTTTTTCATTCTGCTACCATTTCTTTGCCAACTTATCTGTACTCTGAATTAGAATAGCCAAATATGGATAATTATCACCTAGCAAGTGAAAGAAGATATTATTGTACAGACAGAATCTCTTCCATCCATCCACTTCAATAATTTATTACTAATAAAGGAAATAAATGCATTGCATTAATTCATTGGTTCTGCAATAATTATTTGTTATTGCTTAGTGTTTGCAATGTTCTTTGAGATTGTAGGGTGAAAAGCATGTATCCTGTCCTTGGATATATGTAGATATACTAGTGGAAGAAAAGAACGTAAGGAAGTACCTTCTCTTATTTCTCAAAACGCCAGGGCAGGATTGTAACCTTGTGTTCAAGAGACCATAGACTGAGAGGTCAGCCAGCTCATGATGACCTTAAGTACCTGGCAAGTCATTTAAGGTGTTTCCGAATACATCTGTCTTTGTTGTCCCCATCCATTGTCCTTTTCTCTAGTGGGTCTTCTAGGAAGTAGGGCAGGATTTTGAGTAGATTGTGCATGAGCATCAAAATACTTATTTTTAACAGATGCTAAAATAAAATGAAGAATTATGCTGTCTTTCTTTTGAGAGTTGAGGTCCAAATTCTGTTTTCCTTTAAGCTGGTGTCAGTGGAATTATCCAGGATTTACATCAGTATAAATGAGAGCAGAATTGGTTCCAGTTTCCTTTGCTGGTGTATTATTGTTGTACTGCATTGCTACAAATACTGCATTTTTTTACATTCTCTAAGTTTCATTAACTACAAATTTCTCTTTATTTTTTAAAATTTTTAATTTAGGACACAAAAATAGCTTCACTTGAGCGCAATATAAGGGATCTCGAAGATGAAATACAGATGCTAAAGACAAATGGAGTTCTGAATACAGAGGACCGAGAAGAAGAGATTAAACAAATAGAAGTTTACAAGAGTCACTCAAAGTTCATGAAAAATAAGGTACGGTCTACTAGTAAAATAGTTTAATGGTATTAAAATAATGTGAATGGAAGTTTTAATTGGGCTCTTCAGCTTAAGTGGCCCTCTGTGAGTTTGCTTATGGGAAAGCTGCGGTACAAGGCACTAAAAGGGGTTGCAGCAGGAGTCCTTTTCGGATTTTAAAAAAAGGCACTTGTAATAGAACCTCAGAGTTATGAACACCAGACTTACAAACTGACTGGCCGACCATATAGTTCTTTTGGAACTGGAGGTATGCAATCAAGTAGCAGCAAGTAGAGACTAAAACCAAACAAAACAAAAAAGAAAAGAAAAACTTCACACATACAGCACTGCAATATGTTAAAACTTGAGCTGTTAGATAGATAGATAGATAAAGGGAAAGATTTTAAAAAAGGATTTGGCAAAGTAAGGAATCTGTGTATCTGCTTGCATTATTTAAATTAAAATGGCTAAATGCAGAATTTTTCTTCTGCATAGAAAAGTTTCAAGACTGTATTAAGTCCACTGTAAATTCAGTTGTAGACTTTAGAAAGAATAACCATTAAGTATGTTCAGTCACAAACATTTCAGAGCTACTAAAAGTCTTTGTTCCCAACTATTTATAATACTACAGTTCTACTGTATTGATTTAGGAGCGCTGGGGAGGAGGCTAATCCATCACACTTGATCTGCAAAAACAGTGATTAATTTGCTACATTTCTCATATTTTACATTGTTTCCTATGTTACTTTTTAATTTCCTCTTCTTTTCAGCTTTATAACTTCTGTACTCTCTGCCCAAAGGCTGCTTTGTGACTTCACTGGTTTGCCATTGTGAACGACAATATTCTCATATTATTTTTAATTGTTCATTTTTAATTAACTTGATAGGACCATGGTTAGTAGCACTGTGCCATAAATTGTGCTGAGTTTTATTTCCATAGTAAATGTGCTTTATATTTACAGTATTTTAAAATTCTGATTGTTTTAGAAATTTTAACTTTGCAATTCTAATAGTTCAATAGTTCCACTTACAAAGTGTCTTTCACCTGAAGATCTCAAAACATTGTACAAAGGTTGAAATATATTATTATCCTCAATTGGCAGGTAAGAGAGAGACTAAATATATTGGCTGAGGTTGTACACCAAGTTAGTAGTGAAGTTTGGAATAGAAGCACAGGGACCTAACTTCAGGATTTACTAAACAATACTGTTACTTGGTTATTTTAAAATAAGTAGACTTAAATTTTGCACTTAACTGGTGATCCAAGCTGCACTTTTTTTTACTCCCCACTTAACTGAAATTTCTTTAGTTGCCCTGCAGTTAAAGAACAATCCCAGCATTGTATTTTTTTGTACTTTTAGATTACTTTTCTGATTCTCTTTTCTCAAGTGACTTCAATTTTTAAAATAGTGGGTTTTTAAAATATGAATGATGATGAGTTTATTCCTGAATTTATGTTCTTGATTATAGTATTATTTGCTTATAGAGTAACATGGTACTGAGTTGTGGATACCTTTTATAACACAAGCAATCAGATTTTTAAACTGGAAAAACCCAGACCACAATGATTGGGGGGGGAATGAAACATTTATATATATATGTATATCTATGAGTTTTGTTAAATGGGGAAAGGAAAGGTAGAGAGGAGGAGGATAGTTGGGGACAGGAATATGGAAAAGAAAGGACAGTTGCTGACTGTATGGAATGAAGTTAAACACTGGACACAATAAACAGAGTAAAGCTGGTGAAAACCACTGTAGTAATTTTGGGAAAAAACAAAACAAAACAAAAAACAAACAAAAAAACCCCCACAACAATACCAAGGAGTCTTGTGGCACTTAAAGACTAGCAGATTTATTTATCGCATGAGCTTTCATGGGAGAATATCCCACTTCATCAGATGCTTTGAAGCTCATGCAATAAATAAATGTTAGTTTTTAAGTGCCACAAGACTCCTGCCCCTGTAGTAATTTTGATTGTGAAACTTCACACTTTCTTTCTTGATTTTTTGCATTTATTCCTCCATATCCAATATCTATGTGAAATTTTGCAGAGCTGATAATTTTTTTAACTGAAAATTGGAAAAAACATTTTTGTGTTTAAAATTGTAGCTAGGGATTTTGAAAAAGTTGCTTGAGGGGATGATTCTGCATCTGCTTCTGTGGAGACCACATGGTTTAGTGGAATAATAGAATCATAAAAATGTTGGACTGTTTGTGACTTTCATAGGTAATCTAGTTGGGTCCCTGACACTGAAGCAGGACTAAGCAATACTCTGATGGGTATTTGTCTAACTTGTTCTTAAAATCCTCAAGTGATGGAGATCCACAACCTTCTTAGGTAATTTGTTCCAGTGCTTAACTACCCTGATAGGTAGTTGTTCCTACAGACTAACTTAAATCTCCCTTCTTGCATTTTAAATCCATTACTTCTTGTCCAGTCCTCAGTGGTTAAGGAGAACAATTTATCATGCTCCTCTTTATAACAACCGTTTATGTACTTGAAGACTGTTATCATCTTTCTCCTTTAGTCTTCTTTTCTCCAGACTAAACAAATCCATTTTTTTCAGTCTTTTCTCATAAGTCATGTTTCCTTGACTCTTCAATCATTTTTGTTGCTCTCTTCTGGAATTTCTCCGATGTGTCCACATCTTTCTCAAAGTGTGGCGCCCAGAACTGAACATAGTGTTCCACTTGAGGACTTACCAGTGCTGAATAGAATGGAAGAATTATTTCTTATGATTTGCTTACAATACTCCTGCTCACATCTCCCAGAATTATGTTTCCTTTTCTGCAGCATTATTATGTTGTTGACTCTCATTTAGTCTGTGATCCATTATAATTCCCAGATCTTTTTTCATAGTACTCCTTCTTAAGCAGTCATTTCCCCTTTTGTATTTGTGCAATTGTTATTCCTTTCTGTGTACAGTACATTTCATTTGTCCTTACTGAATTTCATCCTGTTTATTTCGGACAGTTTCTCCAGCTGGTCAAGATCATTTTAGAGTCTAATCCTGTCCTTCGAGGCATTTGCACTCCCTCCCAGCTTGGTATTGTCTACAACATATGTAGATGTGCTCTGTAGGCCATTATCCACATCATTTATGAAGGTAATAAATAGAACTGACCCAGGAGATCCCTGCAGGGGCTCCACTTGATATGCACTTCTAGCATGATTGTGAATCATCGACAACTACTCTCTCAGTATGCTTTTCTAGTCAGTTGGGCACCCACTTTATAGAACGTTCATCTAGACTATATTTCTCTAGTTTGGTATGAAAAATTCATGAGAGAATACTAAAAGTCTTAATGAAGTTAAAATACATCACATCTACCACTTCCTTTTGATCCACAGGCCTTGTTATCCTGTCAAAGAAGGACATTTAGCTTGGTTTGATATAATTTATTCTTGACAAATCCATGCTGATTGTTACTCATCCTCTTATTTTCTTTTGGGTGCTTACAATTGATTGTTTGATTATTTGCTTCATTTTCTTACTGGGTACTGTAGTTAAAACTGACTGGTCTATAATTCTCCCAGTTGTGCTTAATTCTGTTTTTATAGATAGATATTATATTAGCTCTTTTCCAGTCCCCTGGGATTTCTTCCGTCCTTTGTGAGTTCTCCAAGTTAATGGACAATGGCTTCAGAGATCTCTTTAGTCAGTTCCTTAAATATTCTAGCATGTTCTTCACCAGACCCTGCAAACTTGAAGGCTTCTAAGTTGTTTGAGTAATTCTTAACTTTTTCTTCACCTGTTTTAGTCTCAGATCTCACCTCACTTACACTGATGTTCACTATGTTAGTTATACAATCAGGTTTTTTTTTTGATGAAAACGGAAACTAAAATGGCATTTAACACTTTGTTGCTGAATTTTCTGTTATTGTCTTTCCCTGCTCATTCAGTAATAGATCTACCCCATCCATGGTCTTTCTCATACTTCCTTGTATTTAGAAAATATTCTCTTGTTACCCCTTTATGTCTCTAGCTAAATCTCTTTAGCAAGATTATGTGATCTGCCTAAAATCACCCAGTAAATTGCTGTCAATATTAGGATCAGATCCCAAGTTCCTCAATCTCAAGATTATCTTCATAATGACTTCTAGGCAAATCATTTTATTCTCTGAGTCTTAGTTTTTCCAAGTAGAAGATGAAGCAATGAGAAAAGTGATCATTATATGACATTAAATAGCAAGAATTTGCAGTCTCAGAATAGATACAGTATCTCAGTTTCAGAAAGTGTGGGATCACCTGGGATAGATTACAGGAAACTGCAGTATGTTTTAGAGTCTGTTCACAGGAGAAGTGAAAATTTAAAGCCCTTTTGGAAGCTTAATTTATTCTGAAAGCTTTTTTGAGCACTTTTTATGTTCAGTTCAATCTTTTAAAACTCATGGGTGAGGTTACCATTAGTGAGATTGCAAGTACACTTTCAGATGTGGTTAACGTACAAATATGCAGTTCTCAGTAACTTACAATGTAATTCTTACAATATCTTAGTAAATATATTGAAGCTTTTAAGGCATAAATAATGTTCAGAATCTTTTGTACATAAAATGGAAGCTCAAATGTTTTTGACAGGAAGAGTTTCAATGTCTTTCTTTGCTCTAAAGAGCAGATGAATGAGAAGAAGACTGTTCTACATACCATTGTCACAACCTTCAGATCAGTACTTTGATAAGTGTGTCACATTCTGATGAAATTCTGTATGACTTCTTTCATCAGCTCTGTCCTCCTCCTTACAACTGAGATTTGCAGCAAAAGATACTAGTTCTGCCATTCATCATAGAACCTTTCAAGGTGGAAAAAGTATTTATGTGGCTGTCAGCAAGCAGATCTTATTATACCTGATCTGTCGATCCTGAGATTGCTGATAAGAAATTCTGATAAATATAAGTCCTGATTGATGCCAGACAGTGAAACAAGGCTCTTTTCATAGTTAACAGCTTCAGGTGCTAGAACTCTCTTTATACTGTTAAAGAATAAATATTTAGTTTACATCTCTTCATTTAAATCTAGAAAGTAAGATTTATCAGTTGCATGCAGACCATTAGTGAACATTGTTTGTTGCATTTGTCCAGTACAATACATCAAAGTGTTTCTTTTTTTGTAAATTCTAACACATTAAAAATAAACATATGCCTCCAAAATTCTCCAGAGAACGAGGAGGTCAGGAACAGAGAGAATTAGTGGTCCTGGGATATTTCATATGGTATCTTCAATCTAGCAGAGAATGGTAAAATACTAACCAATCACTGGAAGTTGAATTCAGCATGGAAGTAAGAGTATTTAACATTAACTGTGAGAGTAATTAACCATGGACCAAGTTACCAAGGTTCTTGATGGATTCTCCATCACTGGCAATTTTTAAACCAAGAGTGCCATTTTTTTCTGAAAGAGATGCTCTAGAAATTGTTTTGGGTGAAATTCTGTGTCTTGTGATATGTTATTGAGGAGATTAGACTAGATGATTACAGGGGGTCCCTTCTGGCCTTGGACCTCTGAATTAACATCTAGACATCCAAGTAAATTTTCATTGTAATCTTTATTTCTAACTCACATGGAAGTGGTGATCATCATTTTAACTTTTGACTCTGATAGAGAAGCATGTGTTCCTCACTGGATCACGTCAACATTCTTTTTACATTCATTATGATACTTGATGGAGTTGAAATGCGAGCAATTGAGGAGGACAAAGGAAATTATTTAAAGAAATTGCTTAATTTTTGCAGATAGCAATACTGTACAAGAACTTTTTAACACCTGAATGTTCCAGATAAAAATTGTTTCTTCAAAAAATGTGAGGTCTTTTTCTGTACTGGACTTCTCTTTTAAGGGGGAGATCCCAATTTTATTTTATTTTATTTTATTTTGTTTTATTTTGTTAAAGGCAGTCTTCCTGACTTCAATCTTTACTTTTGTGTTTGAGGATTATAACTGATTTTCTTGAACTCCCCACAGTGTGCAGATTTTCAAGCCAGAACTGCATGCTAATATGCAGATAGTTTCTGAGCAATGAGGAGCATATCTGTGATGGAAATTAAGCCTTTTTCCCAGGCTTTTGATTTCTCAGTTGTATTGGTAGTGTCATGTACAAAACAGGGAAAGCTTCCAACAGAGGTTAGGAGTATATGATCTCCAAAAAGGTCTTATATAAAACATGTAATTAAATTGGTCTTAGCTCTAGGGTTCTTCTTCCACATTGTGTACATAAACATTTCTATTCTTTATTTTGCATACTTTTTTTATTAGTTTCCACAGTTGCTTACATATGCTAGCAAGGTAAATAAATGATGGGGAGGGGAGAAGATGATTTATTTTCAAGATGAAATCTTTTTCTTTTTTGACTATTTTTGGAATACATGTTATATGTTTCTCTTTAACTTTCCAAGCATCTGCTTTTTATTCTACACTACTTTTTCTTCTGATCAATTCAGACTATGAAGGCTACACTGTCACTTTTGGTAGACATTAAGATTTTGTGCAATAAACAAACAGTGACCAGACAAATTCTCTAACCTAGTGAACACAAAACATTTTGAAATTTGTGGAGAGAAAAAGAGAATATGTTAAGGTGTATATTGAAGCTGTGGTTGGAAGGAAGTGCCTTTTGAATGCAATTTTAAAGGAATGATTTTCTTGTGCTGAACAGAAGTGTATAAAGTGTGTGTGATCAGAATCAAATATTTCCCCAAACATGTAATTTTGAATTATGTCTGTGACACATTATTGTATATTGATCTTGAGGAGGATCCAGCTAAATATGACAATTTTTTTTCCGGCTACCCCTCCCTTCAACTCAAGTTTTAACCATGTCCCAAGTGGCCTTTGGGATTAAATTCAAATGAGAGAATGGGAAAGGCAGTTCCAGCTCTACTTTGGTCACCATCATATAATTTAAACTTTGATTTAAAATAAAAATTTCTAATCCTTATGGTTGTGAGGAAAAACTTCTAAATGTAAACCAAGTGTCTTCCAGAGTTAGCAGAGGGATAGTCTGAAATACTGGCTCTGAGATGTTACTGCCCGTTCAGGCTCATGCAGGCTGAAATAATTTGATTACATAAATAGTTTATACAAAGTATCTCACAGCTGAGCAATTTGTAGTAGCCAGTTTGCTTGTCTGCACTTGTTGCATAGACAGAATTGAGAAGAATACCTGGTATGCCATCTAATCTTTAGGATTGTTACTTATGGTGTATCCTCCACTGCTTTGACTAGCTTTAAATGTTCAAAATACTCAAATCTTTTCTGTCTCAGGGCTTTTCTCCAATTTAGCAATATGGGAAGAGCAGGGTGTGACCCTCCTTACTCCTGTTCGTGAGCACCAGAATCCTTGTCCAAAGTGATGGGGTTTCCACACCTTTTACAGTTCATTAGATTCTCCCTTTGGATTGTTTCCCACCAATTCTTGTCCTCCAAAGTCTTTTATTACTTATGACCTTTTTATCTGACTTTCTTTTTACTGGAGGACTGCCAGGGAAATGAAGGGTGAGAAGCAGCAAATGTGTGGCAAGTGGAAGATGGTTAGAGTTCTGTTGCTCTGTTCCCCATTCCAGTGTTAAATTCCTGTTCCTCATCTATCACTGTCTTTTACTGCCAGACTCATAACCTGGGGTCATTGGATTCAACCAGTGGTAACCTACATCATGGTATCTGTGGTGCTACAGGGAGTGTGGTGTTGCCTTCAATCTACAAATGCATGCAAGCTTTATTTATCCTTTTGCTCCCTCCTGATTAAGCTCCATTAGGAATAACTGAACTGAGATTTGTTCTGAATTGTAGGCCAAAGCTTCACTTGTCGAAGGCTGTAGGAGTTTTGCTATTGACTTACCAAAAAAAAAAAAAAGTGGGACCAGGTGCCAAGTACTCAGAAATGCTATTAAACTTAACATGAGGGAGACAAGGTGCATGGGGTAGTATCTTTTATTGAATCAGCTGCTGTTGCTGAAAAGGCATCCTTTCCAGCTCTTTCCCAGACCGAAGGAAGGTAATCAGAGTGTCACTTGAGCTAAATACAACATGGAACAGATGACTAAGCATAGGCAGTTAAGATATTGCAAGAAACTATTCACAATGAAGTGGGAAATTAACATACCTATCACAACATTTGGAGTACCTCATCCAGTACATCAAATGCCCTAACTACTAAATGGGTAAAATGAGACAATCACTCTGCTCTATAATGAACTCACACAGAAAAATAACAGACAAAAACACCCCATCTTCTGTGGGTGAACATTTCTCACAAAACAGACAGTCCACTCTGATTTCTCAGATCTCATCCTCAAAGAAGACCTGCACACAACTTTCAAAAGATGATCTTTGGAGCTTAAATTCATAGCTTCTAGACATCATAAATCATGGACTGGTTGTGTGTCATTACAACAGCCCATAGTTCCCTAACCCTCCTTTGTCCTCTAATGGCAAAATCGTTAATTGCTCACTTCACTGTGGTGCTTTGATTGGCTTTCTGGGACCTTAAGAAGAACACTATGTGAGCTCAAAGGTGTGTCATCTTCACCAAAAGAGGTTGGTCCAAAAAGAGATATTACCGCAATCACTTTGTCGCTGTCATATCGTAGGATCAACATGGCTACAACGACACTGCAAACATTAAGTTCAATAGCAGTGATGAGTGCCAGGTATCTAAGGGTCAGAGCCTTTTCCTGACTTTCCAGAAGGTGTCTGGGTTGCATCATATGTGATGCATTCTTCTCTCTAAAACTGTATAAGTTTGAAATTAAATTAATGAATTTGCATATAAGTTGGAAATTAAGCTAATGATGCAAACCAATGCTTTTTCTGTTGCAGATTGACCAATTGAAACAGGAACTTTCAAAGAAAGAATCAGAACTTCTTGCCTTACAAACTAAGCTTGAAACCCTTAGCAATCAGAATTCAGATTGCAAGCAACACATTGAAGTGCTTAAAGAGTCGCTTACTGCCAAAGAACAGAGAGCTGCCATACTTCAGACAGAGGTAAAGTATTTTCTTATCATAAATACAATATACAAGTTTAGTTAACAGTGTGTGTCAGGGTTTAAATGATGAATTAGTTCCAAATCTGAGCTGATCTATCCAAGTCTTTTTTCAGTTTAAAAATAATGTAACAGCTTAAATCCCCTGCCATGTGCTAAGCCATTTGGCATATTTTCCTTTTTAAATTATGTCAACTCTGATCCTGCAGTTTTTTGAAAAGAACATCCTGATTTCAATAGCAGTCTCGCATGTGTTAGGATGGCAGGATTGAATTCAAGTGTGGAATCTACAACATTAAGAGTGTGTTAGCTGTACCTGAGATTTCCCTTGCCTTTAGTGCCATATATAAATAGCAGACCTCTCTTTCTCTCTTTTTAATATTTTCATTCCTAATTTCACATTGTCTTGAGGTAATTTACTGGGTCCTTGGACCTGTTTCCTTAGACCTAATGTTCATTCATGTGTCTTCTATTGTACATTTCAGTTCAAAAGAGAGATGTCATTAGTATGTTTTGAAGGGTGCATATATATGGCAGGGATGCAGGATACTGTTTCTTAGACAATCAGCTTTGATTTTTCAAATGTGAATTGATTAGTTAATCTTTTTAATAGAGGTCAGCAGGTGATTTTTACGTATGTCTAAAATGCTGAACTTAGAAATATACATGCTGCCACACTAGATATTTAAATATAATTCACACAGCTGAGATGATTTTAAATGTGATGAAATAAACCATTCCAATATTAAAAACTGTCTTCTGCAACAATTCCTTTTCTGTGACTGGTTTTGACTGTGATGATATGAAACATAAAATAAGGATGAAACTTATTTATATTTTAACTCTTTTATTTCTTAGTTTTGAATTCATGTGCATTTTAAAAGAAGACAAACAGTTAGGCACTGCAGTTATAAAAGGAAAATAAACTCTGCTTTCAGAAAGGTATACTATTTAAATAGACTGGTATCTTGAATGATGATTGAAGCTTTAATCCTAGGTAAAGGAATTCCAAGGGCAAAAGATCACTTTAGCTCATCATCTGAATGGGGAAAAGTTAACTGGCACTAATCTCTATTTATAAAATAAATATTTGGAGAATCTGGGTGTCTAATTTGCTGCATGTTCCATGAACCATTCTCTTACACACCAAAAAGGTACCAATGGCAGCTTGAGTTTCCAAATCTGTCTTCATTCGCTAAATAAAATAAAAAGAAACCACTATAAAATCATGATAATAGAACAAGGGTAGGTCTTATTCTTTAGCTCTAGAGTATTTAAGTTAAAACATGCATTAAATCTTTCCCTGAAATAGTCTGGTTAGCACATCTTGTATCATCATCAAAACGTAGCCATGGAAGGCACCATGAGAAGACATCAAGCCTACCCCTCTATGGTAAGGTTGGACTAAATAAACCTGGGCCATCCTTGACAGGTGTTTGTCGAACCTGTTCTTCAAAGCCTCTAGAGATGGGTATTCCACAATCTCTCTTGCAATGCTATTCTAAAGCTTAACTATCCTTATAGTTGGAATGTTTTTCCTAATATCTAAGCTAAATCTCCCTTCCTACAAATTATGCTCATTGTTTCTTGTCCTGCCTTCAGTACATGTGGAGAACAATTGTTCCTCTTTGAGTAGTTGCAGCTGTATATTGTATGTGGGTTTATGCACCCTGTGTACTGGAGCCAGAGAACTCTGCTTAGCAGTGCTTGTAGGAATCAGACTCTCACCCTGTGGCCGTAGCCTCTCCCAACCTATATAAAGGCATGCCACCCTGACGCTCTCAGTGTTTCTTGCCGCCCATGGTCTGGAGCTGGACCTCTGGGTGACATCTTCACCTCATGCTTTTCTCTTGGTTTGTGAGAACTTTTTCTTGCATATAATAGTACCATCTTAGGTTTAGTTAAGGCCTAGTTTAGTGATAACAGGAATAGTGGGATGCTCTATGTGATGCCTCACCAGAGTTTTAGTATTTTTCATTGTGTACGGAGACCATCCTCAACAGCAACCCCCCATTCGAGGGGCTTATTGGTTTCTCATTGGTGACACATTACAGAGAGCTGCTCCATCTCCAAACTAGTCATAAAGAAGACTCAGACGGTGGGAGCCTTGTGGTTGAAGCAGCTCCTTCTGGAGCAGGCCATGAAGTCTGTTTGGCACCAAGGCCTCCATCTGATCAGCACCTACCTTCAGACCCAGCAAGTGATGTCACTGTGTTTCCTCCAGGTAGTTGTTCACTCTTCTCTGGTACAGTGAGGAAAAGGTTTCATAAAACTAACCAGGGAAACTCCATGGCTTGGAAGACTCCTCTTCTTTTTTAAGAGGAATGTTGACTGACACCATAGTGACTCAGGCACATGGAATGGAGCAGGTCCCTCCAACCCCTCCCTAGTAATGCTCAAAGAATAGTGAGGGCCTGGGCTGTTCGCTCTGGTTCTGACAATTAGATGTCCATTGAATTCAATACTGACAACATCTGCACTAGAGCTGACAGTCTCCAGTGACATACCAGGCAACATGAAGTTTGCTTTGCCTCAATCCCAGACTCCGATGGTTCAGGACTTCTCTGGTGTATTGGCATCTACTGGCCTGTTATCAAATGAATCCTTGATAGCTTCTGGCCTTGTTGCAGAGATGCCAGGTCCATTGGCACTACAGCTCTCATGACCTGTACTGCAGACTATGGAGTTGAGCCCAAGCCTAGCACCAAAGATGCCCTTAAAATTTGGGAATCCTTCAGTAGTAGTCTCCTGGTCTCATTTCTGCCAAATCTTCTGGCTCTTAGTGGGAGTTTCTCTCATTCAGTGCCTTGAGGGCTGATTCTCTACTCCTGTTAGGTACTGATGCCACTTTCTTTACTGGGCTTCAGACAAGTCTGTCAAGCTATTGACCCCATTGGGACTGGCTCTTCCATTGTCACCACAGAAACTCTGGGATTGTTCAAGACCCAGATCACAGTCATCTTCCCACTGTTCACTGGATAGGTTCCAGAGAGCTTCCTTGCATCACTATGGGTGCTGAGATGGTGATAAATCCTACAGTTGGCCCTACTGCCCATTGATGCCTTATCTGTATGCCCAGTGGAATGACATGGAATCCCTGGAAAGCTCCTCAGTCCCTGAAATCCTGGTCTTCAACTCACTCCAAAGAAGTCCACTGGTCCTGATGGTAGCTCTCAATCAGGAGTCATGTACAGTGGCACGAGTGAGAGTGGGGAGCAGAGGAGGGCAGGGATAGCAAAAGAGGACAAGGGGAGCCATGTGGGGAACAGCACAAGGGTGGCAAGAGAGGAAAGAGGGAGAAGATGAGTGGTTTTGTTGTTGCAGGGGGCAACCTGGGGAGTGGGAAGGTAGGGCAGGGGAGCATGGCACAGCACCCACTTCCTCCTCCTTCACAGTGGCCTCCTGCCCCCCAGGGGAAATCCTCACCCCAGTGGATCCCTTCCTCCCCTCCCCCAGCCACCTGCTGCCTATGATGGACCCTCCCATCACTGCAGGGGCCAGAACTAGGCCTCCAGCCCCCAAATGCACCCCCCCACAGCCACCCCCCAACCCCAGCTACACACCCTCTGCTACACATTCACTTCCACCCACCTCTGCTACACACACACACCTGCTGCACACAATCCCCAGCAGCCCTCCCCCCCAGAACCCTTACCTGGGTTGTTTGCAGGCTGCTCCACCCTGCAGGGGGAGATTCACATACTCACAGCCTCCTGCAGCTCTCTGCTGGCTGGGCCTAAGGTGGAGCCACCGGGATCAGGGGCGTCGCTGCCCCGGGGAAAGACTCGGGGCACTGGCACAGGTCATGCCCCCTGGCTGCAGGACATGCCCCCAGCTGGTGGTGGAGCTGGGAGTGGCTGCGAGGGGCTGAGCCCCGGATCCCCAGCTGGGGACGGGGCTGCCACTGCCGCGGGCAGCTGGGCCCTGGATCCCTGGCTGGGGATGGGGCCAGGAGTGGCCTCCACAGCCACAGGTGGGTGGGCCCCAGATCCCCCGCTGGGGACAGGGCTGCTGCGGCTGTAGGCAGCCAGGCCCCAGACCCGTGCTTCGGGATGGGGCCAGGAGCAGTCTCTGTGGCTGCAGGCGGCTGAGCCCTGGATCCCCAGCCAGGGACGGGGCTGCTGCAGCTGTGGGCGGCTGGGCCCTGGATCTCTGGCCTGATCGGGCTATAGACCGGGAGAGGCGGGGCCCTGCCAGACCCGGGGCACTGCTGCTGGGATTTGGGGCATGTGCCCTATGTGCCCGGTGCCAGTGATGCCCCTGACCAGAACGCTGCCTTCCAGCTGCTCATGCTGATTTTAGGCAGACTGCTGGAACTCTGCATTTCAGTCCCTTCCTCTATTTTTAGGGGGGCCAGAAGGCTGCCTGCCTAAAAATAGGGGGCCCCAGAACTGTGTTCTGAGCCTTCCCCCTTACTTTAACCCCTGCCTTTTCCCAGGCCCGCACAGCCCACCTGGCTGGGCTGAGCAGGGAGGGAACTTTAACTCCAGCTCTCAGGGATGGTCATGGCATCATTGGGAACCACTGCTCTAGAGAATACCCCAGATTAATGGCTACAGTTGATGCCGTAATTTAAGATGAGGCATCTGCCATATCAAGGGCTCCTGCAACAAAATTTTGGCCACCAAATGACCCTCTGAAATGAATGTCTTGAATTGTTCCCCAGAGACATCTGGCAATTTGCCTGCAAACTTAGATGAGACTGTCCAATTAACTAGATCACATTTGGAGACCACCACCAGGTGGTTCACAATCACCCTCTGCAGGGAAGAGAAGATACAAATTTTCGAGTCTATTCTCTTCTACTCTATCTTTGGGAATAAATTTATACCTTCCCTGCCAAGTCCTATGATTCACTGCAATACCACCAGGAAGTTGGGAGCCAAGTGGGATCAGAAACTGTCAAATCCTTGCATGGGGATGAAGTATCATTTTTCTGATGATGTGTTTTGCCAGATTACTTTTCTGATAGCTACCAGATCTTGTTTTCTGAATATTTCTGTTGTTTGTTATAGAAACGCATCATTTACCTTACCTCCTCGTCATGATTTGGAGGACTCTAGTCATCTATCCTATCATGATGCCACCTCTATTTCTTACTCCTCTTCACCCATATACTTTCAACAGGTCTGTCTCACGCTTGTTCTTAGGTCTAGAAGGAGGTAAATGTCTTTTTCACATACAGTGCAACATCTTTCCTTTTATGCTGCCTGTTCTTCTTGAACAAATTTGTACTTCTCTGTACCAACATTCTAATCATGAGATTTAGCCCATCAAGTCTCTGTGATGCCAGTTAAGACATATGTTAGCTTCTGTACTAATACTTCAGTTGTTCCTGTTTATTCCCTCAAACTCCTTTTGTTTCTGTATAGACATCCAAGATTTAAGCAGATTCCTGTTGTTTCATTTTAGTGCTATATTGCTAGTGATGGTGATGTATTCCAGTTAGTTCTCCACTGACTTGACTACTTAATTCCTTACCAGCCAATGAACTTTAAAGAAAGTCTACCATTTATTGTTTTCAGGTGGACTGTGACAAAAAGGACTATTTCCTTTGAAACTGCAATGCTACTTTGTGGTAGTTTGCTGGCATCATGCATTCCTGACAGAGAAGCAGTTTATTTTCACCATGCTTCCAGTTTCTTTGGGTCTTGCTTGCTATATGACAAAGGGCTCAAGCTTGAACCTTTTACAGGAAGCAATCTGAGTTATAAGTAGCTATAATTATCTGATGTGCAAAGGACTTGAAGCAGTTGTTACACATCCATTTATTGTTAACTTCCCAAGAACACCAAAGAAAACAAGAATGTTAGAACACTTGGATAGGTGCACTGGTACACCCCAGGGCAGAGAATATACCTCACTTTTTCATTATTGTTGAGCATGTATATTTGTGGGACTACATAAATGGTGATGATGTTTTGATCCACTAGTGTTAGAGACTGCTAACAACTTCAGATGGGAAAAGAATGCATAGAGGAGTAGATTTTGTGGACTACTGAAGAAAAAGTTTTGTATAATTTCTGCTGAACAGCATCACCTCCCTGTGCTATCCAGATCTAATTCACCTCTTTGTCAGAATATGTGATCTGTTTATGGATGAGGCAAGGCTTGAAGTTTGTTGTGTATTTGTGGAAATCATACACTCTTTAATCATTTCATCTATGTTCTAAAAGGGCAGCAGTGTTATTCTAGTTCAGTAAAATAAACAAGGAGTCCTGTGGCACTTGAAGACTAACAAATTTATTTATTGCATGAGCTTTCATGGGAGAAAATCCAAGCTCATGGAATAAATAAATTTGTTAGTCTTCAATTGCCATAGACTGTTTGTTTGTTTTATCTATGGCTTTTCTTGTTCCTGGTGGGCAAGCCTGACTGTACTGTAGGGGCTGGCTCAGTCCATTGCAGGGTGGCTCGAACTTATTCACAAGAAACTGTATTTTCATTTTGTGTGTGTGTTTTTATGTGTGTTTATATTTTCAACTTTAACCATTTCTTTTCTCCTTTCTCTGTCACTAACTAATAAATGATTTGATTATAACTAAACTTGAAACAAGACTGTTCAGTCCTGCACAAAGAAACTTGCAGACAGTTTTAACAGTTTTTGTCACTTGAGTAGTTAAATGACCTAATAAATCGATGTGGCTTTGAAGCACAGCAAGCTACTTTATATGCCCCATAGAAAAGCTAAGTTCTGGCTTTGAAGTAAGTAGTGTGAGTCTAGTGATTTTTATCATATGGCATCACAAGGAATTTCTTTAATTCTTCTCTCTCTCTAAGATCTTTTTGTAAAAGGAAATGGGAAAAGTTACTTAATGAGTCCATCTCTTACAGGAAGCAATTTGGGTTAAAATTAGCTGTAATTGTTCATGTGCAAGAGAGTTTTAGTGGCAGGGCTGAACATATTAAAGTGATTTTTTTTCCCCCTCCGGCAGATCAGATGAATATGAGATTCTCTATATGTGTGAAGGGTTAATAGAAGATTTAGTCTTAATTCAGTGATATATATTTCAGCATAGAGTGAAACCACACAAAGAAATGAGTTCTAATTCATAGCAAATGTATGTGCAATGTATGTCAAGGTGATTGTAAATGTGAAATTTAACCACCAACTATTTTTCATCTTACTGGAAATTGAGAATGGGAAATACTTTTTAGTTGACTCTGTAATGTCTGTTTTTCTTTAGAATGCATGGAATTATAATGTCTATATTAGAAGAACGATTCAGGTTTTGTAACAGAATATTTAAATAATTTGTGTTAAACTTTTTATTCATTTGTTGTATACATTGATTTGGACTCTTAACTTATGTGAATACTTTAGGTAGAATTAAATAAATTCCACTTTTGAGTCCTTTGTAATATATTGAGTTTGTTATAATTTCCTTGGCTTTATTGTGGATATATATTTTACTTCACTGGCAAGGCTACTGTATTCCGTTTGAATGATATTGAGTCCCAGGTCTGCTGACAAATGGCAATCTTTATTTTAGTAGTGAAAAATAGACTTCTTTATGTGTTATCTAGTAATGAAGTGCACTATCCATATCCAGTGAATTTCTAGCGTAGTATGTATATAATACATTTCCATCAGAGTCTCACAACTCATTTTGGCACATAATAGGCCACATTAATGCTCACAACTTAATATAATTTCTGTCTTCAATTTTATTCAAAGGCTTTTTTTGTTTTTCATCAATCTTTTTTTCTCTCATTGCACATCTAGCTTTGTACAAAGGTTGTATTATAGTGCAAAAGTCATACAGTGTAGAGCAACCCTTCTAGAGAATCAGTAATAATTACTGATACCATTATACAGATAATTCTGTATTAATATTAATGCTCTTCACGTGTATGGTATGAAAGTGCCTTCTCCATATGGATCTTCAGGCACTTAACAAGCATCAGTGAGCTAAGCCTCACAATATTTAGGTTATGCAAGTTAAAACAAAGACTGTATGTTACACTAGTTTTACCCAATTAGTTTCTGTTAAAGTGAGGAGTAGAACCCAGGCCTTTTGTTCTCATGGTCTTCTAATGGAGGTGTGTTTTTTACTTTGTGTAAAAAAGGGATAATCTTTATTACTGTGCTTCTGGCAGTGACCTGCTGGTTAAGGTTGCAGATCTATGAACCAGATACTTGTGAGGCCTATATCTTGCTCGTGAAACAGTAATTTATGGTCATGCCAAAATGGGAGAAATACAAGCTTGCTAAATGTGTAAGAAAACACAGCAAACAGAGGAACAGTGCCCTGGTCTTTTGACTGTGCAAGCAATGTCTTAATTGCAGTAGTCAGTAATATGTATATATAAAAATCAAGCCTCAACAAAGCTGTTTCTGGTTGCCATGGTGACCAATTTTAGTAGCCTGTCACCTAGCTCTGCTGCAGAAATGTAATGGAGGAGCATTCTCTGCTGACCAAAAGTAAACTTGCTGGCCCCTAGCTGTGAGCCAAGTTCATCCACCCCTGATATAAATATAATATAATATAATATAATATACCACCTTAATGAGTAAGTTCCAAAGCAGCAGCCGTGTAAGTCTAGTAAAGCAAAAAAAGGAGGGAGTCTTGTGGCACTGAAAGACTAACAGATTTATTTATCACATGAGCTTTTGTGGGAGAAAATCCCACTTCGTCAGACTCTTTGAAGAGGGGGAACTTAAAGAATTGGATGAAAATAAATGCAGGGGAGTGTAAGACTTGGGATCAGGTCATACTGCAACAGCAAATGAGAGCATTTGTAAGGATTCAGACTCTAGGAAACAGTACACAGAGGGAGGGTGAAGTCAAATTACCTTTTATAATGTGAAAAGAATCCATAGTCACGATTCAGCCCCGCTTTCGCACAATCTAATCTGCATATTATTTGAATTTTGGCTGTTTCTCTTTGAAGTCTTGATGTCCCATTGATTTTCTTGAGGACCATCATTAACAAATCATGAATGGAGTGATTAGGAAGGTGGAAGTGCTCAGCGACTGTTTTTTTTTTCTTGTGTTGTGATTTCTGATGTCAGTTTTGTGTGCATTTATTCTTCTGCGTAGGGACTGTTCTGTTTGTCCAATGTATAAAGCTTGGGGGCATTTCTGGCATGTAATGGCATAAATCACATTAGTGGATGAGCAGGTGAAGGACCTTTTGATGGAGTAGCTGGTTTGATTAGGTCCTGTGATGGTGTACTTAGTGCAAATATGTGGACAAATTTGGCAGCATGGTTTGTTGCAGGGATATGAGCCTCTCAGGCACTGGCACTCTTACAGCAGGCTTATCTGGCTATGTGGACTCCCTTCTCAGACCCTACATTATGAACACCCTAGCTATCTTTGAGAAACCACAGATTTCCTGAGGAAAATCCAATCCATCAGTGAGCTTCGTGAAAACACCATCCTGGCCATTATGGATGTAGAAGCTCTTTAAACCAACATCCCACACAAGGATGGATAACAAGCTATTAGAAGAACCATCCCAGCTGATGCCACAGTACAGCTTGTGACTGAACTTTGTGCTCACCCACAACCATTTCAGATTTGAGGACAGTTTATACCTCCAAGTCAGTGGCACTGCTATGGGTACCTGCATGACCCCACAATATGCCAACATTTTTATGGGCAACTTAGAACAATGTTTCCTTAAGTCTCATCCCAAAACACCTCTCCTCTATTTATGCTATATTGATGACATCTTCATCATCTGGACCCACAGCAGGGATGCTCTTGAAGATTTTCAGAGATTTCCACTCCACAATCAAATTGAGCCTGGAACACTTCACAGAGGAGATCCACTTTCTGGACACTACAGTACAAATTAGGGATGGACACATCAACACCACTCGATACCGAAAACCCACAGATCAGTATAGTTATCTACATTCCTTGAGCTTCCATCCTAAACACACCACACGATACAGTACATTGTCTACAGCCAAGCCCTAAGATATAACCACATTTCTCTGATCCCTCAGACAGAGACAGACATCTTCAGGATCTCTATCAAGCTTTCTTAAAACTACAGTACCCACCTGGAGAAATAAAGAAACAGAATGACAGAGCCAGATGGGTACCCTGCAGTCAACTACTACAGGAAAGGTCCAAAAAAGAAAACAGTAGAGCACCACTGGTCACCACATACAACCCTCAGAGTCAGACCTCTGCAACAGATCATCAAGGACCTCCAGCCTCTTTTAAAAAATGACCCCTCTCTCTCTCTGCCCGAGGCACACAGACCTCTCCTTGGCTACAAACAACTCCCAAACCTTAAACAGATGCTTAACAGCAACTACAGACCTAAAAACTGAAAAATTAAAGCAGTCACATATCCCTGCAATAAACCACACTGCCAACTCTGTCCGCATATCTGCACAAAAGACACCATCATAGGACCTAATCAAACCAGCTGCTCCATCAAAGGGCCCTTTACTTGCTCATCCACTAATGTGATTTATGCCATTACATGCCAGAAATGCCCCCACGCTTTATACATTGGACAAACAGGACAGTCCCTACGCAGAATAAATGCACATAAAACTGACATCAGAAATCACAACACAAGAAAAAAAAAAAAACAGTCGCTGAGCACTTCCACCTTCCTAATCACTCCATTCATGATTTGTTAATGATGGTCCTCAAGAAAATCAATGGGACATCAAGACTTCAAAGAGAAACAGCCAAAATTCAAATAATATGCAGATTAGATTGTGCGAAAGCGGGGCTGAATCGTGACTATGGATTCTTTTCACATTATAAAAGGTAATTTGACTTCACCCTTCCTCTGTGTACTGTTTCCTAGAGTCTGAATCCTTACAGATGCTCTCATTTGCTGTTGCAGTATGACCTGATCCCAAGTCTTACACTCCCCTGCATTTATTTTCATCCAATTCTGTAAGTCTCCCCTCTTCAAAGAGTCTGACGAAGTGGGATTTTCTCCCACAAAAGCTCATGTGATAAATAAATCTGTTAGTCTTTAAGTGCCACAAGACTCCTTGTTTTTGCTGAATGAGTAAATAGCAAATATTAACTTTGCAATTAGAAATTTATGATGTATGAATCTGGCTGTGCACTAAAATAAAGAGAGATTTAGAGAGAAAAGAAAACTAGCAGTAGCTGAAACTGTACACACACTCACAACCTGAATTATTACTGACTAAAAGCAGATAATCAACTTTGCAGGCTGATGTATGACTACTGCTAATGTTGGTTCTAACAGACTGATTTCAATAGTGCATATCTTTGCTGGTGTGAGCTGGTTGACAATTTTTTTAAAATAAATTGTCAGTCAAGTTTGGTTATCTGAAGAATCTTTAATTATTAAGTTTATCTAAACCCATAAAATTAACAATTTTTGTTTAAATGATTATAAAGTTGAGTTTTGCACATAAGGAAGGGATTCAGCAATTTATCTGAATAATATGGCATATTTTCTGTGGTGAGTAATTCAAGAGCATCAGGCATGAGACTATTAGTGAAAACCAAACATAATAAATTTGTCTGGGTCTCTGAACCATGTATATCTGCTATGTAAACTTTTAGGGATTTCTTAAAATCTTAGCTTTTAATTTCCTTGGTTTTTCAGGTCTAATTTTCAGATAAATGCAGCTAATATATTCTGTTGACAAACCCCTGTGTGATACCATGAATGTCTTCTGACTTTTCTTTCCTAGCATATAGATTATGAGGGACTTAAAAGTTAAAGCTCACCATTTTGCAAGTAACCTTTTTTATGCTGCAAAATGCTGAGTCACTGAAATCAAAACTGTTTGTTTGCAGGAACCTATCACTTCAGATGAAAACATTGAGAAAGACTTTCTCAGTTCTAGTATGGAATTGAATGAGAAAGAGATTCCTTCCTAGAACAGTCAATAGCAGAAATTTAGGTGGTTCTTCGAGTGCTGCTTGGATGCATTCAGTAATAGGGGTCTCTGTGCTGGAGCGCCAGATTGGTCGGAAAACCTTTGTCCTAGCCTGTCAGGAGAGGGCAGGTGGCCACCGCCTCACATGCCACCCAGTGGCTATATATATATATGTGTGTGTGTGTGTGTGTGTGTGTGTGTGTGTGACTGGATAGCGTAGTGGTTAAGAGCGATGCCCTTTGAGACAGGAGACTGGGGTTCAAATCCTGGTGGGTACCTGTCTGCCTTCCCACTAGGGGTCCTTGGGCAAAAGACCCCCTAATGCCTCACTTGCCTACCTTGAATATGAGAGTGACACGACCTAGGAGAGTCATGCTGGCTCGGACATCGTCCGGATCAACAAGGTCTGTGCCAGATGTTGCGGAACCAGGACAATCTGAGGATAAGTGGGCTACCGGAACAAACCATATATGGATGAGACAAGAGAACCTGGAATTAATGGAATGCTACTACAACAGTAGACCTAATGAGAGGGGATATATGAAATGTATGAAGGAACTATGGATGGACAAAAGACCTACATCCACACTAACTGAGAAACAGCTAGTTACCCAATGCTTCAACATAGTAAAGAGGCAGCTGCTCTCACAGCTTGAGATAGACCAACTCCACATTACATCCCAGACTCAAGAAGAAGACCCGGAAGTACAACTAGATGTGCAGCCAACACCTGAAGCTGGAACTTCACTGCCACCCCCTCCATTACAGAGCACAGCAGCTGATATGAGGCATAAGATCATGGATAAACTAGCTACAGTCAACCCTTGGGACCGCTTACCAAGGCTCGTTGGAGAAGTACCATCAGATAATATGCTAGAAGATGCCAATAGAGCCCTAATGACAATTCCTACTACCACCATCACTGAAACCAATGAACTGGTATACGCTACAGCCTCTGTAATCCTGGAGATGCTTGGCTACATAATCAAGAAGAACAGCAGTGCATACCCCCCCTGGAAAATGAGGTTGGAGGATAAGATCAAGGCAACCCGGAGAGAAGTTAGCCGGCTGGTGGAACTACAGAAGGGTGTAGAGATTAAGGATAAGACTCGGCTACTGAGAAAATACAAGGGCCTGACTCCATCTGAAGCCCTAGAGACTGCTAAACAAAGGCTCACAGCACTGGCTACCAGGCTAAGGAGATACACTAGAGAAGCAGAGGCCAAAAAGATAAATGCCCTGTTCTCCAAAGAACCATCCAAGGTGTACTCCCAACTGCAGGGCAACAACACAATAACAGCGGAGCCACCACCAGCAGAAACTGAACAGTACTGGAAGAACATCTGGGAGAAAGAGAAGACTCATAACACCAGTGGCAAAGTGGCTGCAGGACCTGAGAACAGACCACAGCAATCTCCCAGAACAGGAACCAGTCACCATCACAGTAGCAGACATCCAACAGCGGGTCAAGAACATGAAGAGCTGGACAGCACCTGGCCCGGACATGATCCACACCTACTGGCTAAAGAAACTAACAGCAGTGCATGAACGCCTAGCAGCACAGATGAACCAGCTGCTAGCAGCAGGCTCCCACCCAGACTGGCTAACACAAGGAAGGACAGTGCTGATCATGAAAGACCCCACAAGGGAACAGCACCGTCCAACTACTGGCCAATAACCTGCCTCCCCACAACATGGAAAGTCCTATCAGGCATCATAGCCGCCAAGCTACAGGACCACATGGGCCAGTACCTGAGCACAGCTCAGAAGGGCATTGGGAACAACACCAGAGACTCAAAACACCAGTTGCTCATAGATAGAGAAGTCTCCCAAGACTCAAAGTCTAGACAGACCAATCTGAGCACAGCCTGGATTGACGACAGGAAAGCCTACGACTCAATGCCGCACACATGGATCTGTGAATGTCTGGCACTATACAAAGTCAACAGGAGACTAAGGACCTTCCTCAAGAACTCAATGGGACTGTGGAAGACAACACTGGAAGTCAATTCAAGACAGCTTGCACAAGTGGCCATCAAGTGTGGGATATACCAAGGTGATGCGCTGTCCCCGCTGCTGTTCTGCATTGGCTTGAACCCCCTCAGCCAGATAATCACAAGGACTAGATATGGATGCAAGTTCAAGAGTGGAACTACCATTAGCCACCTCCTCTGCATGGATGAGATCAAGCTGTATGCTAAGAATGAACGAGACATCGACTCGCTAATCTACCTGACACGGATCTACAGTGAGGATATTGGGATGTCATTCGGACTGGAGAAGTGTGGCCGGATGGTAGTAAAGAGAGGAAAGGTAGTCAAGACCGATGGGGTGGAACTACCAGCAGGCCACCTAGCAGACATACAGACCAGCTACAAGTACCTTGGCATCCCACAGTCATAGGAACCATGATGAGGAGGCAAGGAAGACAGCAACATCCAAGTACCACCAAAGGATAAGACAGGTCCTGAAGAGCCAGCTCAATGGGAAGAACAAGATCCACGCCATCAACAGGTACGTCCTGCCAGTTATCAGATACCCTGCCGGTATAGTGAGCTGGCCAAAGGAGGACATGGAGGCTACCGATGTGAAGACCCAGAAGCTCCTCACAATGTACGGAGGTTTCCACCCCAAATCCAACACCCAGAGACTGTACACCAGCCGGAAAGAAGGTGGGCAGGCTTTGGTCAGTGTCAAAGCCACTGTCCTGGATGAAACCCAGAGCATCCAGGAGTACATCAGTAAGATGGCACCCAAAGATGAGCTGCTGAGAGAATGCCTGAGGCAGCAGCAGACATGGGAAAAAGATCAAGCAGAAGAAGTGCCATGGCAAGACAAGACCCTGCATGGGATTTACCATCGACAGATAGCTGAGGTGGCTGACATTGGGAAATCCTACCAGTGGCTGGAAAGGGCTGGACTAAAAGACAGCACTGAGGCACTGATCATAGCAGCACAAGAACAGGCACTGAGCACCAGATCCATTGAAGCAGGGGTCTACCACACTAGACAGGACCCAAGGTGCAGACTGTGCAGAGAGGCCTCAGAGACAGTCCAACACATAGTGGCAGGATGTAAGATGCAGGCAGGAACAGCATACACTGAACAGCACAACCAAGTAGCTGGCATTGTGTACAGGAACATCTGCACAGTGTATGGGCTAGACCCTCCCAAGACCAGATGGGAGATCCCACAGAAGGTCGTGGAGAATAACAGGGCTAAGATTCTGTGGGACTTCCAGATCCAGATGGACAGGCAGGTACTGGCCAGTCAACCAGACATTGTGGTAATAGACAAGGACCAGAAGACAGCGGTGGTGATAGATGTAGCAGTGCCAAGTGACAGCAACATCAGGAAGAAGGAGTATGAGAAGCTGGAGAAGTACCAGGGCCTGAAAGAGGAACTAGAGCAGATGTAGAAAGTAAAGGCCAAAGTGGTCCCAGTGGTGGTAGGAGCACTTGGGGCTGTGACTCCTTAGCTGGGAGAGTGGCTCCAACAGGTCCCAGGAACAACATCAGAGCTCTCTGTCCAGAAGAGTGCAGTGCTAGGAACAGCTAAGATACTGCGCAGAACCCTCAAACTCCCAGGCCTCTGGTAGAGTACCCGAGGTTGAGGAAGACATGTACCACCCATAGGGGTGAGAGGGGAATTATATATATGTAGATGGCAGCCTCCCAGCCCCTCCCCAGTTTCATTTCTCCCACCTTGCATGTTGGATCTGGAACATCCGCTCCTTGTGAATACAAGCAGCCTATACACCTTCTAGGAGCTTTACGCCCAACTGAGAACACCTTTTCGTGGACATAGTTCCACCACAGGGATCCTCCACTTTCAGGCCGGAACATCAGGATTCATCCATCACCATGCCAGGGTTTAAACCCTGCTCCGAGTGCGGCAAGGCCTTGCCACGGGACGACCCCCATGGGAAGTGCCTCCGGTGCCTAGGCGAAGGCCACCTGGTCTCCACCTATTCCCTATGCATGTCCTTGAAACCTTGGACAATCAAGGAGAGGAGGGAACAAAGGCGCCATGCCTTAGCCTCTGAGCAGATTCGGCATTCCTCACCTGAGGCTTTGGGTTCCCGCCCGGTGCCGAGACCTGGCTTGGCACCGGAGCTGGCCTGGCACCATGCTGTTGGTGGCCACAGGAGAATGAGCTCGGTACTGACTCCGGTACCACAGCACTGGTGCAATACATGGGCTCCTTGGCACCACTCGAGTTTGCCTCCAGCGCCACAGTCCCAGCACAGCCCAGTACCATTGTTGTAGGGCTCACCCCAGCACCAATCACAGTCATCTCCAGCACCGCAGGCTTGTCACAGCCCGGTACCAATGGTACAGGGCCTGTCTCAGCAGGGCAGTGCTGTCTCCTCTGTTAAGGGCTCACCGTGAGCTTGGTCAGGTTCTCTTCCGATACCAATGACCCCGGAGGTGGTGGAGGCTGCTCGGGCACTCCTCCTGCTATCCACACCACCTCGCCTGGCACCAGTTGAGGGGCAAGCTAGCCTTTATATCTAAGGCCTAGGTACATCACGGGTGATGCCACTCTCCCTCTCCTCAAGCCCCACCACCTATTACTCCATTGGGCCTCGGTACTGTAGAGCCATCCCCACGGCAACATATAAACTTGCCGTTGCCGGTACTGCCTCAAGAATTGGAGGGTACTTCCCCCTATTCAAGCCTGGGAAAGGTCCATCAAGGGGCTGTAAGTGGCCTCGGTGTCGCACCTCGGTGCCGTCACCCTTCCGCTTCCACCCCATTAATGGTCCCCTCACGAGATTCCTTCCCCCGTAACTCTGTGACGGGTACCTGGTACCACTTTGTCCCCGGTACAGGGCTCATACACAGGCAACCTATAGGCGCACTTCCATCTTTTGTGCCGTGCCACAGCCCATTTGGGGATGGAGGTTCAATCCTCTGAACCTCCATCAGACACCCTGTTTGGGCCAGTCTTCTCCTCAGTGGAGCCGCTTACGGTCCCCCTACACCCAAGTGTTTGGGACCTTACCTTCTCCCAGTGGCAGAACCAGGGTTCCATCGCCCCAGTGTCAGACACGGCGGGTCTTAAATAAAGAGTTCCCGAATCAGAGTTTCCACCCTCTTGCCAAACACCCAATCCCTCCTAGGGATGTGGTACAGATGGTGCTAGGCCCGGGCGAACCTTCTAGCGACCCCCTCCCTGCTTTGAGAGAAGCTAGGGAATTGGATCTCCTGGGGTGTAAGGTCTACTCCTCTTCAGCTTTCCAATTGCAGGTCGCAAACAATCAGGCCCTGACCAGCAGATACATGCTGGGTGTGTGGGAATTGGTTGCAAAATTTAGACATTTGCTCCCAACAGAGGCCAAGTGGCTTGGCTTAGGAAGCCAGGGTACCCCCTGCTGCGCAGCAGGTGGCACTTGATCTGCCCTTTGGGGGTGACGCCTTGCTCCCCACCCCGAGAGCTTGACCATAGTGGGTTCCACACGGGACCCTAGGGAAGAGGTAAAATACCTTGGTCTCTTCCCTTTCCTCTCCCTACATAAGCCATATAGGGCTGAAATCATTCCTCCCAGTCTCCTCAGTCCCTCCTCACCACCCTCTCAGTTCAAATCCTGGGAGCATCTCGGAGGATCCTTTCTTCCTCCCCTTCCCTGCAAGGCAGAACCGTTTACGCATCTCTACCTTGCTCCTCGGTTCCCCCTCCCCCCCACCCCCCGGGGAGGAAAACAACTGGTGGTGAACAACAGCTTCTCCTGATTCTCATATCTAACTGGAATGTCCCTGATCGGGGGGTCCCTATTTAGGCCCCACCCTCCCAGGAAGGTGGTGGTGATACCCTCCCTACTTCCCCTCTATCCACTCCTGAAGTGACAGCTTCTATATGCCCGACCTGGAATCAACCAGGTCAGTGAGACCCGTGGGAGAAGAGGCAATGTCTTTTCCCCAATCACTTGGACAGAGGTGAAAGGAAACTCGCCCTAGGCCTCCCCACTAACTTTTAGCCAAGCCCATGGCACTAGCACGTTGACAAACTTTCTGTGCACCGTTGGGCTCTACGTATGGCCATCACCCACCTGGGGTACACATAAATGGCTCACCCTAGGGTGACCTTGGAACCATGATTATCCAGGTCTGGCCCCGGGACACTATCACCAGGGCATCCACTGGATATATCTCGCCTTCCTTAGGGGGACCTGAAGACTGAAAACTGTTGGGTAGTCTCTGCATGATACCTTTGCCATAGGCAACTGCTAAAGGCTGTTGTTTTCCCCACTCACTCGATGGAGCTCAAGTGAACCAAAAACCCGATTTTTGATCAGCACGGAAACTCAGAACTTTGTTTTTCCCATGGTGGAATCTTATCCTAGATAAGATCGGATGATAGGGATAAGCCGCCCTTGTTGGAATTTTTCTAAAATCCAAGGTACTCCTGCAGAACCGCGGTCTGCACCCTATGAGTATCATATCCTTCCCAGGTGGTCTTTGGAGGAGATCATCCATTTCTCCCATAACCTATATTATGTGGAAGGGTAGTTCCTCTCCTACTGAGTCCTTTAACTTCGACGCACACATAGGTGCAGTGTAGTTAGGGGCACGTATCACTCCTGGAGATGCCTTCGGGCACACAAGGTCTTTTAAATCACTGCAGTTCTAACCCCCATGGGCCTTCCGGTCATCATGACTAAGTGTCCAATTGGTGGCATTGCATTTCCATTGCCCATGTCTTCCCCCCCCTCCCGCCCCCCATTCTCCAGGCAGTCTTCCCAGTAGTGGAATCCTGAGGTAGAACATAAAGGGAAAAGAGGAGGGTCCACTTCCGTGAGTCTTCATAGGAATAGCAAGGCCAACAGCACTTCCTAAGGCCCACCATGCCGCCTTGCAGGCGCCTAGTGGGTCTGAAATGTTCCTTCCAAATGGTGGAAATCTCCTGGGTCTTTACACCGTAACACTGCTGGAGGCCTGCGTTGCACCCTCCTGGATCAGGGACATCTTGACCGATATGCCATGTGGTGCTAATAGCACCACCCCTGGCTTTTTCGCTTCTCATTAACCAGCACAAAGTATCTCCCCTTAGATCCTTCTCGCCTGAATTCAGCAGTCCTTGCTCTGTTGCTTGTCGCTGGGTATTCCAAACTGAGTATGTCCGCATGAGGGTTTTATTTCAAAACAACCACTGTTGTTTCTAAATAAAACATGTCATGTCCACATGACCTTTCTTTATTTCAAAATGACAGAGCCCATCATTTTGAAATAATAAAACCTCAAGTGGAATCAAAATAACCCTTGATTCGAAAGGGTTGTTTTGAAACAAGGCAGTTGGGACACCTTTTTTTGAAATAACCCATTTTGAAATAGGGGTTAGATCTTCTTCCCAGGGTGCTTCCCAGCACCTTGGCCAGGGAGGCCATCAGCACCCTCGCCAGGGTGCTGGGGGAGGTCAGGGTGGCGCAGCAGGCACTGGGGGTGGAGGGCTGCAGCCCCTGCAGGCTGGCAGGTGGGGGACCCACTCACACCGCTGCAGCCCCTGGGCTGCTCCAGCCCCATGGGCTGGCGGGTGCGGGACCCGCTCATGCCACTGCAGCCCTGGGGCTGCTCCAGATCCCTGGTGCCTCCTGTTCCCTGGATGCTTGCAAGCATCCAGGGGTGATGCCTGCTCCCCCAACCCCTGCCAGGGTCCCCAGCCTGGTCCATTTCATAGAAGAATGGTCAATTTCACAGTGAAATTGACCGGGTTGTGGAGCCACTTCACTTTGCAACCAGGTCCATTTCACTTCTGTGAAATGGACCAGGCTGGGGAGCCTGGCAGGGGCTGGGGGAGCGGGCATCACCCCTGGCTGCTTCCAGGCAGCCAGGGGCTGGGGCACCAGGGAGTGGGAGAGCTCTGCCCCCGCAACCCTGCCGCCCACCCAGACTGGGCAGTGGGACAAGCAGCTCCAGGATGCACTGCCCCACTAGCTTCCATGTGCCAGCTCCGGGACCCCCCACAGGCTGGCTGCAGGCAAGCCCTGCAGGCCAGCTTGCGGACCACCCCCCTCTGGGCTTGCCAGGGCAGTGGTGGAAAGCTGGCTGGCGACCTGTCAGCCCCCCCCCCCCCCGCTGCCATCAAGGGGTGGCAGCTGGGCAAGCCAGCTCTCCGCCAGCTCCCCACCAAGCCCAGGCAGCAGGACCATGGGGATCTGGAAGCCGGCTCCTGCCAGCAGTGCCGGGGCTGCAGGCTCCATGCCCCAGGGTGTAGGGAGCCCGGCTCTAACCCACGCTCCTGGGGCTGCAGCAGCGAAGCCCCCCAGGTAGCAGGGAGCCAGCTCCCACCTGCGCTACTGGAGCTACAGGCTCGGAGCCCCAGGGGCATGGGGAGCTGGGTCTCACCAGCTGGTCTGTCCCCCGCTGGCCCACCAGTAGTGGGAGACGCAGGGAGGGGGATCCCCGCCCTTGGGGCTGTTTTCCCCTGCCTGGCTCTCCAGGGTGAGAGCCAGGCAGGGGATTGGGTGGCAACATGGCCCTGCCAGGGGGCCATGTTGCCACACCTTCCATGCTGCCCCTCTGCGAAATCGAAATAGCATGTCCACACTCAGGGCATCCTATTTCAATTTGAGTGCTTCCCTTAATTCAAATTAACATTTTCTTAATTCAAATTAACTTAAATAATTCATTTTGAAATAACTTATTTTGAAATAACATTTAACATGTAGATGCAGCCATTCACACACCCCTTTGGGTATGTGTCGTTGAGTCTTTACGTGGCCGGTCGAAGGGATAACATTTATCCCTTCTATTGTTATCTGCATAGGCTCCAGCCGTCATGGCCAGCCCGGTAACCGTAAGGTGTCTAGAGTCTTTTTGTAAGGTTCACACTGTGGTGTTACACGGCCAGGAGTTAACCCTCTGGCCCTCATGCCTGAAGCTATACCCCACAGGTAGAGCAAACGAACGCATCTTACTCCATGTTATTCGTGTTGCGTTGATTAAAACTCTGGGTTAAGGTGGCCTTAGTCCGTCTGGCCCACGCATGCTTTGCCTCGGCTGGATCGGACCTACTCCCTGCTTTGGGTTGGCCCCACAGTTGTAGGCCATGAGCCCTAGTTGGTCTCCTGGCTGCTGTTAGAACCTTGTTTGCTGGGCCATTTCCCATCAGTGGTGTTTTGCTGTGCTGAAGGTGGAAGAGCCAACTCCACCTGCCATCCATCAGCATGGCTAGTAGTCACCTATTACTGAATGCATCCGAGCAGCGCTGAAAGAAGAACGGTGGGTTACTCACCAGTAACTGTCCTTCTTTGATATGGGCTGCTTGGAGCCATTCAGGCCCCTCTCTTCCATCCCTGCATCTGGAGTTGGCGAGTCTTTAGGAACGGGGGAGGGGTCGGGAGGCGGCCATATATATAGCCACTGGGTGGCGTGGGGGGCAGTGGCCGCCTGCCCTCTACTGACAGGCTAGGACAAAGGTTTTCCGACCAATCTGGTGCTCTGGCACAGAGACACCTATTACTGAATGGATCCGAGCAGCCCATCTCGAAGAAGGATGGTTACTGGTGAGTAACTCACCGTTACTTATGTAGGAGACCTTGGTTCAGTCTCTGCTTTAAATGGGGCAGGGCAGGGACTCGAACTTGGATGTTCCGTATCCTAGCTGAATGATCTGGTTACTGGGGTTTCCAGAGTTTTTCTTGCTCTTGTTTTACCACTGAAAAATAAAGCAAAATTAAAATAAAAAAAAATTTAGTTTTGCACCAGTGCGAAACTATTAATATTTTTGAAATCTTGAAAGTTTTTGTGGGATGGGAAAAAATTTCCTGTTTAGCTGTATTTAAGGCACAGCTTATAGTGCTGGGTTATGCAGAGCTGTACTTCCTCAGGGAGAGTACTAGAACAGTCATCCCTAACCTGTGGTCCGCAGACCACTGGGGGGCTGCAGAGGCATTGCAAAGGGTCCATTGACGCAGCTTGGAGCTGGGCTCATTTTAAATCTCCTGCCCTATGCAGCCCAACCATGTGGGATGCCTAGGGTAGGAGAAACCTGCAGAGTCTTGGGAAACCACTAAAACTGTCTTAAGTAAATGCGGAAGGAGGGCTGTGGGGCTGGTGAGGGTCCAGGGGGCCCCACTCACCTGAAGGGGATGGGGACAGGGGGCAGTGCTTGCCAGCTGGACTGCCTGCCCCTGCTTACATGCACTGCAGCTCCTTGCTGGCCAGCCACGGCTAGGCTCCCCTCGGCTGGGTCCTGCTGGTGGGAGCTCTCCCACAGTGGTGGGGGCCACATCCTCCTGGGAAGGGCTGGAGTATTGCTGTGGGTGGCACCACTACATATGAACTCCAGCAGAAAGCTGCAAACTTTTTTCAATTTAAAAATGGGGCCCTAGACTGCAAAAGATTGGGAACCCCTGTACTAGAAGACATTGTCTGTATACAGTTGAGCTTACTCCCTGTGTTGTATAGGCTGCTCTATTAGCCAGTGAACAACAGTTAAGGAGGAAATTGAACACCATCTCCTCTCTGTTCCTTTTGGAAATCTTTACTAAGGCATATTAGAGGTGCCTCAGTGAGGCTTCCTTCTACATATCTTGTAAAGCATATAGAGGTCTTTTCCCAATCCCAGAACACGTATTAAGGCATACATGTGCCAAGGAAAAGCAAAAATAATCCCCCATCTGCAATTCTATTGAAATTCACAGATAGGGCTAAACTAGAACCTGCCTTTCTACAGCCTTTGTTCACCTAATCACATCAGTGGCGATAGTGGAAAGGACTCCTATAGACCTCTTCTCTTTGCCCCTTACGAAGTCAGCAGGATGTGGAGATGGAGCTCCAGTTTCTGCTGGTAGATCTCAGTTTGCTATTTCTTCTAGTCAAATAATCAGATTAAAGAGGAGATGCTTTCCAAAAGATTGGCCAGGTGTCTGGCTTTTGTCTCTTGCCACCTGATCCTTATCCATTATGATCCTTCTTTCACTGACTTCTACTAACTAGCTAGCTAATGTTTTGGGATTGCTTCCGCTTCTGAGATATTTTACTGTTTGGTCTGAAATGACACTTTCAGAGGGGCAGCCATGTTAGTCCAGTTCAGCAAAACAAACAAGGAGTCTTGTGTCACTTTTAAAGACTAACAAATTTATTTATCGCAAGAGGAATCTAAGTGGAATTTTCTCCCACGAAAGCTCATGTGACAAATAATTTGTTAGTCTTTAAAAGTGCCACAGGACTCCTTGTTTATTCTTCAGATACTGTTGCCTTTGGCCATTTTACAATTAAAAGTTTCCTGTACAGTTTCCCATATACTGAGTGTTCTTTGTACCTTTCATGAGACAAATCTATCAGTTTCTGTGTTACAGGCTTACATTTATCAGTTTTTTTTCTTTAGAAGTCACATTTGTCACTTGCCAGTTGTGATTTCATTAAGCATAAAGAAAACACGCCTGAGAAGCTTTAATAGTATTCTGACTTTTGCCTGTTCTTTAGCTAAGTATGCAGGTATCGGATGATACATTTTCATTTGTTTTCCTCAAATATATATTTTAAAGAGAATTTAATGGTTTTGAAAGATGCCAGATATATACAGTTCTATTCTGATTACCTCATGCATGATCAGTCACCACAAGCACAAGACAGTTACTTCGGGTCATTTCTTGGGTTGGTAAACTCTGTGGAAAAGCTTGGGGAGATGCTGGGTGTAATAATGGTGGTTCAGTAGGTGGCACTCTTCCCCTTCCCACTGAATTCATTCTAATCTCTAAGGCTTCGCAGCACTCTTCTGGATAAAACTTGAGAAACAAGGTCCCAACACTGGTGGTAATTAATGTTCCGGTGGCATTTGTAGTGATGTGGTGTTATCTCTCCAGTTTAAGGAATTATATTCTACCTTTCTCAACCCCCCATTTAGTTTCAATTGGATAGTATATTATTCTTCATGTTTCTCCCCTTAAATTGTTTAGTAGTTTACCTTGAGAAATAGTTGCCACTTTTCACTGCCAAAATGTTTGTATTTAAGTGGTGCATGAAGTGCTAAATGTCTCCATATACCAGGTATACGACAGACAGTTTTTTGTTGTTTTACAGCACTCAAAAATTGCACAAGAGTCCTGTTTGGAAGAATTTATCATCTAATTTCACATCTGATGCAATGATGGGACAGAAAACAATGGTGCAGAGGGTTGGAGGTGAAAAGAGGTCACTGGAATAAGATTGTTCAATTAATAAAGGAATGGGCATGTCATAGACTTTTAGTCTGACTCTTTAATAGCCTTTTGTTGCACTGGGGCAAAATGGGCTTAGAATACAGCAAAGATGCTTTAGTAAATTTGTTTGGAGTGGGCATCCTTTTTTGCATGGTAGAATGAAAGAAGGTTTTGAGTGGACCATAATTAGAGACCGGTCACGTGCATAGGCAGAGAAAAAGAGAGTTAATCAAGATCTTCAAAAGAAGTATAAGAAACTGTTGATTTAATGTGGTTGGTGCACAGGTAGTAATGGAGAGAAGGAAGGATAATTGAAGCCCTAAATTTGGACTCATGAAACCTGAGCTCAATTCCACAGACTTTTGTGTCTTAGTTCTTTATCTGTAAAAGGGGGATAATACTTTCCTATTCATGAAGAGTGTTGTAGGGATAAATTTAATTTATGCATGAGGTGTGTGGAGATTTACTGTGATGAAGTACTTCAATGAAAGAGGTGATGTGGCTGGACAGCATTGTGGGGAGATTAGCCATTGGAACAAATTGCTGAGGAAAGCGATCGATTCTCCATCACTGAAGTTTTCAGATCAAGACTCCTTGCCTTTCTGGCAAGTATGCTTTGGAAAGCTCAATACAAGAGTAACTGGATGAAATTCTAAGACTGTTTTATACAGGAGGTAAGACTAGATGGTCTGATGGTTCCTTCTAGCATTAAAATCTATGAATCTAAGACAGTAAATTTTTTTACTACCCACCTGAGACACATTTGAATCAACAAAGCCTTCATTACTAACTGTGGGCTAACCAGTCTTCTGTAACTTTATTTTGAGTTTTGAGGGGGATCTTTAGAGCTGTCTTCATAGGTAATTTTCACCTGAAAACAGAATATACATTAATCTTCAGGTAACAGCACATTTGATACTATTGTATCATAACAATTTAAGATTAATTATTTGCATACCAAACCAATCACAGTCAAAACATCATAAATCCATATAGCTAAGCAGTTTCATGATCAGAAAGTTAAATGTCCACAAAAATGACCTGAATGTTTTCATGCTATTGCTCTTTGTTACTGCAGTATGTTGTTGTAGGTAACTGTGGCACCTGACTGGCCTGGAGAGCGTCTTTTGCTGGTGATACAGGGGTGGAGGGAGTTAGCCTCAGTAGGTCCCCCTCCAGGCAGTCGGAGCTCTGCCTTTTATCCCCAGGTGTCAATGTGGAGTCCTTCCTCAGGTCCTAGCCCTCCAGGTAGGCCTGTTGGTGTGTCCTTCCCGGGGGGGGGGCAGGTTCTGGGTACTGCAAAGTCAGTAGCCCCAGCCCCTAGGCAGGATGGGCAGGCACAGAATCAGTTGCCCTGATCTGGGTGTGGTAGCTAGCCGAAATGGGCAAGAACAGGGAGCATTTGCACTGATCTGGGTGTAGTAGCCAGCCCAGATGGGTGAGAAAACAGCTCGAGCCACTCCACAGCTTGGGTGTGGGGTCAATCACTCCGGATGTTTGGGAGAAGAAGGGGGTGAGGAAGGGGATGCATTCCCACCTGTCTCCAGTACATCACAGCCCAGGGCCCTATCCAGTGGCAGAGTGGTCCGCCATTGGCTCAGTGGGGCTCCAGCCGAAACATGCTGATACAAGCAGTTCCCGGACTGCCCCTCATCCCGGGCTACTTCCCTTCACCCTGGTCCCGTGTACCTTGTTCTATACCAGGTAGCAGCTGTTAGTGTTCCCTGGGTAGATTGCCTGTGGGATCCCAATGAAACCCTATGGTCCAGGGGCAGCAGGTCCAGGAACTCCTCCAGCCCGTTAGTGGAGGGCAACTCCTCCAGGTCATGGGGTCCAAACGCCACTAGCGGTTCCTCCTCAACCAATGTGAGCTCCTCTAAGTCACAGGCATCGATGTCTTCTGCCTCCCCAAGCTCCGGGTCAGCTTCAGCACAGGACAGCCAGTTGCAGTGCCGGCAGGCCCTGGGGTGCCCTGCCCACTCCACAGCAGGGCCACTTAGCTGGAGAGGATGGGGCTAGCCACCTGTTTAGGGTCTGCTTCCTCTGGCCCGCAGCCTCCAAGCAGGCGTGTCCTTCCTCTTCAGTGGCTCAGATCTACTGAGCTGCGAGCCTGGTCTTTTCTCTTTCCTCTTCCTGTCTTGGCTCCACCCCTCTGCTTCTGGGGCCAGAGCCCTGCAGTTCCTAATTCTGGCTAGAGCAGGTGTCTGCAGTTCCTAATTCTGGACAGAGTGGGTGTTTAGGCCCTTCCTCGTACCCGGGGTCCGAGGGAGGCCACTGTCCCTTCCTACAGTTGTACTCAGTTAACTCATTGTGCCGCTTCCATGTTAGTAATAGAGATATTATATTACCTAAAAACACTTTTATTCTCTTGTCACTCTGCAGTGTGGGAAACTCTTTTAGTAGAAATAGATCTGTATTGATCTATATTATGAGGTGATGGATTCAAGGCTAAATTTGGTGTAAATCTACTTCCAGGTAGCCTAGTTATTGGTCTTTTTTGGTGGTAAGAGAAATGTTCAATGAAAAGAAGATTTGAAAGCTTCTCTAACAAAGCCCAGATATTTTCTCAAAGTGACTCTAACAGTGGAAAAGGAGCCTAAGTCATTTATTCACAGATCAGGTGAAATGTGTGCATAATGCAAGGTTCCATGTATTATTGTGAAAATATGGTCCTAGTCTGACCTGGAGAACTCACCGCTAGGAGTGAAAGATAACCATTAAAGAGCTGTTTTAGTCTCGATGTTAGTAGGATATTTCGTGGGATCTTGTCCCACGAAAGCTCATGCAAAAAATAAATCTGTTAGTCTTAAAATGCCACACAACTCCTTGTTGTTTTTTTACTAGACTAGACTAACATGGCTATCCCTTTTGAAATTAGTAGGATATTTGTAGTTATAGGGTCAATTTCCTGTCTCAGTAGGATTACTTTGTAATTGGCTTGTTGTTAATTAAATCATTTCACTTTTCTATGTAATCAAATAAATTTCCAAAGAGATCTACAGTTACTTCTTAATAAACCCTTTATTATTATAGTACTTAATAACCATAGTCTACTGGCTGTCTTCAAGTTTCTTTTTAAGACAGTGACTGAATATTATATAACTGGATATGCTTCCACTTGATGTTCCTCCGCATCTCTCACATGTTTCTTGCATACCAAGTACAATATGGCCTGGGGCTTAAAACTAATTAATTGACATCTATTATGATTTCTTGTAGTTGAGCTATTTCACAAGGCTGATTAATTTATTTAATGGTGAATAGTATCAGTTTTTGCCATTCAGCAGAAGGCAGGCTTAATTTCTATTTGCTTCATGATTTACACTGACTAAAAAGAAACCCATACTATTCCTTGAATTATTACTATTTTCCTGTGACCTTACTCCTATGCTTCACATGGTTCAGTAACTAGCAGTGAAGTATGTCCACAGACATGAGGGTTTTTCTAATACCTGAAGGTGATTGAAGACTAAGAATATTAACACACTTAAATGTCTTTATTTATACAGATATTTGCTTTATGTACATTTATTGTAGTGGATCATCATAAATAAGAGCAAGTGGATTATTTTTACTGACTTCAAACAATGGTAATTATAAACCGGATGTTAAGTACAAAGGCACTTGAAATCATAAGACATGAGAACTTTTTAAACACGACATAAATGGGTCACGAATCTGAATGATGTTTTTCACATACCTTATATATTTTCTTTGTTAGTAATTTCATATGTTTAAATTTTTATTTGACTTTAAAAACTTCAAGTGAGGGCTTTTTTTAACAGATCTTAGGTGAAATAAAATATCTAATCCTGGAAAGCACTAACTATCATGGTGACCAGAGATGGGAGGTCTGAAAAATGTTTTATTGATGGTTGGAAAAATGTTTGGAACCGCAGCCATTACAAGGTTTACCACCTCTGCTACAGGCATTTCATTTGTACGTGCATTATGTTTTGATCCATTTTGAGGTTATATATCATGGCAGTGCCCGACAATGCAAACTTTTCCCACCCTAATGTAGTTTTTCTTCCGATTCTCAATTTATTAATTATGTGAAAACCTTGGAGTCAGATAAAAATGAACCAATGTCAGAATACTTTAGCTTCACGATATTGAAAATGTCACTATGCTCTGGAAATATTAGAGTTACTGTTTTTTGTTTTCTGTTCTGTTCTGAAAATTTTAGTCACAGGAATTAACTTTTAAAATGCAATCTGATGCTGTTGTTTAAATGTTAGAGACATTAAACACACAAATTATCTGTATTGCTTTGTTTTTTAAATGAGTAACTCATTTGTACATTCAAGTTAATGGCAGATAGACATTACACAGACTATATCAGCATTTTTTGATAGTGACTGGCACTTAACAAGTGCTCCTCTTATTAGGAGCAAACTATGCAGGTGGATACAAATACAGTTGGTAGCTCACTGGAGCAAAACATCCATTTCATAAGCAATTCTGATGGTCTTATTTAGCAGTTGATTAGGCAGTGCACCATTGCTTTTGATAACACAAATAATAATTGGCAGGTATGCTGTTGGAAAGTTAATGAACTGTGAAATAGGTAGATGTCAAAAAGGAAATTTTGTAAATTGTGACCACAATCCTGTCAGCAGACTAAATGGATTAGAAAGATATATTAAATCTATTTCAGTAAATGAATACTGAAATATTGAATGTATGGGTATTAGTGCTGAAAAGTAAGCAAAACTAAGGAAAAAAAGTGATTATGGTAGACATCTAATATATGGGTTTTTTTAAATCCGTTTTCACAGAAGGTCTCTGAAAAGAATGACTTCTTGGCAATTGGTTTGCTCACGCAAAGATATATGAAGCAATATGGTGGAATAGTTAGAGGCAAACCATAAATCCTTATTTTCCATTATATTACAATATTTATATTGAATGTCTTTTAAAATGTAAATCTGTTTTCATAGTAATGATGCTATTGCTAAAGTTATTTCTTTTTGATGCTGTCATTCTAGAATAAAACTGTATTTTGCATTTTTCCCTACTATTCTTAGTTTTGTTTCAAATCATGGTAGGCTACATCCATCACTGTACTATCTGCCTTATGCTCAACCACTTATGTATTTTGACTATAAATCTGATGTAACTGGTATAAAGAGGATAACCCCAGTGTATAAGGATGGTTCTCTGATGGCACAGAATTGGCACAGGGGCTTTTATGCCACTTGCCCTCCCTGTCTGCATAGCAGAGGAAAGAGATCATGGTCAGGGGAAGAAAGATGGCCAAATTCTTGCATTGTCCTGATTATCAACTATTTTGCTCCCTGTGGTGAAGTGAGGCGTAGTCTGCCTCCTGGAGGTCCTGCACGTTTATCTCATGGGCTGGCAAAGTCCGGTTGGTCCCTCTCACTGGGACTTCTTCTCTGTTCCACAACCCCTAGTGAGGCTGCGCCCCCGGGGAATTGGGGGAGGAGCAGTCCCGCCCTGTACCCCGGGCCCTGGCCCACGGACCTTATGAGGAACTATATTAAGAAGAAACATTTGATTATTGTATATCCTGAGCTGCACCCTTTACTTTTTAAACTGAACCACTTGAATAAATCTTCGTGCGAGAATATGCCACTTCGTCAGACACTTTGAAGAGGGAGAACTTACAGAATTGAATGAAAATAAATGCAGGGGAGTGTAAGACATGGGATCAGACATACTGCAACAGCAAATCAGAGCATTTGTAAGGATTCAAACTTTAGGAAACAGCATACAGAAGGAGGGTAAAGTCAAATTACCTGTTATAATGTGAAAAGAATCCATAGTCACAATTCAGCCCTGCTTTCACTCAATGAAATCTGCATATTATTTGAATTTTGGCTGTTTCTCTTTGAAGTCCTGATGCTCCATTGATATTCTTGAGGACCATCGTTAACAAATCATCAATGGAGTGATTAAAAAGGTGGAAGTGCTCAACAACTGTTTTTTTGTGTTATGATTTCTGATATCAGTTTTATGAGCAATTAGTCTTTTGTGTAGGGTCTGTCCTGTTTGTTCAGTGTATAAGGTGTGGGGGCATTTCTGGCACATGATGGCATAAATCACATTAGCAGATGAGCAGGTGAAGGACCCTTTGATGGAGTAGCTGGCTTGATCAGGTCCTATGATGGTGTCTTTTGTGCAGAGACGTGGACAGAGTTGGCAGCATGGTTTGTTGCAGGGATTCGTGCCTGCTTTAATGTTTCTGTTGTCTGTAGTTGCTGGTGAGTATCTGTTTAAGGTTTAGGGGTTGTCTGTAGCCAAGGAGAGGTCTGTCTGCCAAGGCTAGAGAGAGTGAGGGGTCATCTTTTAAAACAGGGTGGAGCTGCTTGATGATCTGTTGTAGAGGTCTGACTTGAAGGTTGTATGTGGTGACCAGTGGTGCTCTATTGTTTTCTTTTTTGGGCCTTTCCTGTAGTAGTTGACTGTGGGATACTGATCTGGCTCTGTTGATCTGTTTCTTTACTTCTTCAGGTGGGTACCGTAGTTTTAAGAAGGCTTGATAGAAGTCCTGAAGATGTCTGTCTCTGTCTGAGGGATATGAGCAAATGAGGTTGTATCTTAGGGCTTGGCTGTAGACAATGTATCATGTGGTGTGTTTAGGATGGAAGCTCGAGGAATGTAGATAACTATACTGATCTGTGGGTTTTGTGTATCGAGTGGTGTTGATGTGTCCATCCCTAATTTGTACTGTAGTGTCCAGAAAGTGGATCTCCTGTGTGGAGTGTTGCAGGCTCAATTTGATTGTGGGGTGGAAATTGTTGAAATCTCTGTGAAAATCTTCAAGAGCATCCCTGCTGTGGGTCCTGATGATGATGATGTCATCAATATAGCGTAAGTAGAGGAGAGGTGTTTTGGGATGAGACTTGAGGAAATGTTCTTAGTTGCCCATAAAAATGTTGGCACATTGTGGGGTCATGCAGGCACCCATAGGAGTGCCACTGACTTGGAGGTATAAACTGTCCTCAAATCTGAAATGGTTGTGGGTGAGCACAAAGTCACAAAGTTCAGTCACAGGCTGTGATGTGGCATTATCTGGGATGGTTCTTCTAATAGCTTGTAATCCATCCTTGTGTGGGATGTTAGTGTAAAGAGCCACAATACTCCTTGCTTTTTTTGCTTTACTAGACTAACATGGCGGCCCCTTTGGAACTTGAATAAACCTGCTGCTATGGGGAATGTTAGGGGCACTACCTACCAAACACCACCTACTGTTTTTCTCTGTACCAAATCTGGTGTGAGCTAGAAGCACTCTGAACAGCTGCTGTTCTTTTATTGCAGCAACTGCTCAACTGTTTCCTCAGTTAGCTGCCATTTCTATCCCAGAGGAGGAGAGAGTAGTTCTGGTAGCTCTGTCATCTTCCTTGCTGAACTGTGGGAGCCTACAGAGGGCAGGATGTGAGCAGGCTTAGCTTTGTCCTGTCTCAGCCTATTGGGAGTGCATAAGGCCAGCCTTAGGGGTGGGCAGGGCCCAGAGTGAATTACCTTGTGTGGGCCCCACTGCCAAAGTGAGGCACCCTCTGCTGCATGGGGCCTGACAAACTCTGGGCCTAGGGCAGTCACCCTATTGCCCCCCAAGGATGGCCCTGGAAATGCATAGCAAAGGATGGCACTGTGACCCACCCATAGGTAGGGCAACGCCCTGAAAATGCTGACGTCAGGGCCAGCTGCAAATTTAAAGCAGATTCTCCCAGAACTGGTTCGTGATACTGAAGTCAGACTTCTCAACCAGCCACAAATAATGCTTCCAATTCCACACGCTGGTCATCAAGATCTGAACAGCACCCTTTCCTACATTTCAGTCTCTGGCTCCCAACAAGCCACTAGTTTTAGTAAAAAGTTTTATTTAAACCCCATACTCTTTACCAAAAAGGTTCTCTTGACCCCTAAGGGTCAGTCACACTATCAGAGCAATATAAGTTTAGATCTTACCTAAATTACCACATTGCCAGTCAGTCCTTTAGTAAGTAAAACAAGAGGTTTATTTTAAAAAGAAAGACATAAATTAAGAGAAATGTTGAACAGTTAAAACATTCACATACATACAAGTGATTGAAACCCCGTATATACAACGTTTCCAGTAGAATTGTGGAGTTGCAGGCATGTATAGTCCGTCTGGTGTACATCCAGTACCAGGATGGATCAGTCCTTTTTTTCACAGCTTCAGTTATAGATTAGTAGATCCAGAGGTAGGTGAAGGCTGCAGACTGAAGACAAAATGGATGTGGTGCAGCTGCCCTTTATTTACCTGGCGTTTGTGATGCTGCTTGCGGAAATTTACAGGAATAAGATGGAGTCCAGGGCCATGTGAATAAATAAGTGTGATTCATCAGGTGTAGCCCCGGCTTTTCCACCTAGGCCAATTGTATCTGTAGTTTTCTTAATGGGCCATTAAGCAGGCTGTTGCTGCAGCCATCCTGTCTGGGGTGTGTTCCAGAAACACAGCACAAGTTGAAGAATGGAAACCTCAAACATATCCAACACTTTCAATGCAAATATGACACACACCCATAAACAATATAATCATGCTTAGCAAATAATAACCTTTCTCATGGTACCTGACATGGCATATCTAATGAAATACTGTAATTTTGACATTGCTGTTAAATAGTATCATAAATGGTTTTTGTAATCAGCCATCACTCAGCCACTCAGAGGCACAACAGCTAGAAGAGAATAAGAGACGCTCAGAATTATAGCTCTCTGATTCTCTTCCACAGAGCAGGTTAGAGCAGTGTCAGGCCTTGTTGTAACTTGTGCTGGTGAGCAGTAGTTTCCTAGGGATCATAAGCCATTTGGAGGTGAACAGAGCTTAGTGTACTCCAACCACTTCACCTCTCCATGATCAGTACAGCAGGGACCCATGTATAGGTTTGTGTACAATCCAGTTATGCTTGATGTGTACTATTAAGGACATACTAAGTGTGGGGAATCATCGGAAGGAGAATTATGGGTTATTCTGCTCCCCTTGTGCCAGTTAACCAGCACAAAGGGAGATGAACAGGCAGAGAATCTGTCACAAAGTATTGATTGTTAATCACTGATCTACTTGTAATAATGCATCTAGCCCTCCGATAGCAATGTTTAGATGTCATTGATTCAAATGTAGCTCATCAATAATGCAATCATTTCTCTAATGTATCAGAGCCTGAAATATCTGTAATACTGGTTCAATAGTTATTGGTCCTTTCTGTCAATTTATATAGAATTTAAACATTTCAATTTTTTTAAAGGCAACCAAAAGTGAAAGATTTGAAAGGTTTTTAAATTAAAGCAAGTTCCTTCTGAGGCACTGAAATACAAGCCTTGTTTTCAGCAGTGCTGAATAGTCTTAAATGCAGTTAAGTTTTGAAAATATTAACCTCTATGAGAGGAAAACCTGCTGAACATGCTGTGTTGTCTGAATGCAGAGAGGCAGAATAAACAGTTCTAAGAGGTACATTGCTCTATTCATTTTAGTGGGGGTACTCACTGTGAAGCTTCAGTGAGACAAAGAGAATTTAAACATAAACATGTTTAATAACTATTTTGGTGCTGATTGTTTTAGTAATAATATCCATCTAATGTACTTAACATGATTGAATGCCTTAGATGTGAGAGATTGAAAACACTTAAACCAACTAGTTCATTTAGGGATGTAATGCAGAATTATTTCCAGAAGTTGTGTTCTCCACTCCAGTTTTGAATGGGCCTGTCACCTCTTTCTTTAAACGGTTTCACAGAGTCATATCATCCTCTTTTCTTTTATATAAAGATGTGATCATGTTATGCTTTCTCAGAATAAATCTTAGGGCCAAATTCAGAAATGATGCATAGGGTGGAACAAATATTCTATGCACATACTTGGACACATGTAAATTCACTTAGACCAGGCCTTGACAAATCTTTTTCTAGTCACCATGGCAAGCAATTTTAGTAGCTTATCTCCTAGCTCTGCTGCAGAAATGTAATGGACGAGCGCATTCTGGTGACCAAAAATAAAATTGCTGGCACCTAGCTGTAAGTCAATTTTGTTCACCTCAGCTTAGACTTCCTGATATCTACTTAGTCCAGATCTACCTGTGTGTCAGGGAATCTTGTTTGTTTCAAAGTCATAAGATTATATAAACTAAAATAGTCTCCTTACATACACTTTACTTATACCTCTTGAAGTCACCTTGCTGGATAAGCTAAACCAGTTAATCTGCCCTTTGCACATGGGTGGAGAAGCCAAAAATTGTTTTTTGGAGGTTTGAATGTAATAGAGTTTAACTGTCTCTTATACATCACTTCTGAAATTGGCCCATATTTTTATTTGTGTGTAAATTTCAGTGGTCCCTATTGTTGAAGTATCTAAAAACATCACAGTTATTAAAAAAATATTTTCACAGCTTTCTTGTGAAGTTAAGTAATATTATCCCTGTTTTACAACTGGGGGAATGGAAGCACTTAGATTACTAGTTCCCAACCTTTTTCAGGCTGGGGACCCCTTTTTAAACAAAAAAAAAACAAAAAAACCCCAACTTTGTGGACCCCCTGGCTGATTATGTCATCTGGCCTGTGCCACTCTGGCGGTATGCTGGGACAGCCGGTGAGTGGCACCGCTGCCACCATGGCCCACGCAGCTGGGTACCTGAGCTGTGGTGGCTAGGGCCCCCTGTCTTTGCCCCTCACAGGGAGACACTGGGGCCTCATCCCCCTACTGGGATCTGGCCACGGGCGGGGAAAGGCATCCCTGGTAGGGTGCATCGGGGCTGTAGCTGGATTCTGGCCCTGGGAGGGAGAGGTTCTGTGGACCCCTGAGGGTCCCGAGACCTCTGAGGGTCCAGACACCTCAGGTTGGGAACCACTGACTTAGACCACGTACCAGTTTTACAAAGCACTGAAGTACAGGCTTAACTTTGAAGTCGGTGTTACTTCAGCATATTAAGCAGTTGCTTAAGAATTTTGCTGAATCAAAGCTTTTGTGACTTGGTCAAGGTCACCTAGTTGCTTTGTGGCAAAGCTGGGAACAGAACCTATGTACAACTCAGTGTTTTCATTTTTGTTCCCTAATCGTGCAATTATCCTTTCCCTTAAAATACTAGCTGGAGTTTTATGAACACATAAACCACATCCAGGATGCCCTAACCTGATCTAAAATATTCACAAAGGAATTTTTTCTGCTGAAATCCATTTCTAAGTTTTTAATACATATCTTAAAAGTAAAGGTGTTTGGTTGCTGTCTTAAAAATGTATCTTCCTTTCTGTATTTAAGGAAAAAAAGCAGAAGCTCATGTTATTTATTTTATATAAAAGTGTTGATGCCTGACAGATTTCTTTATAAATTCTTTGGATTTTGACAATCTTATCCGAGTGTTTTTCCCCATAAGCATAAATAATTTCTCTAACAGGAAAAAAAAAATTGAAAAGCACATTGGTAATTACTTTTCACAAATGCTGAACTGTAATGAGTATTCTGATAACTGACACATCTTTAATTCTACCATTAAGATTTGGCAATATATAATGAGGAGATCTAAAAACTCTTGAGTAACATACTTAATGGGACTGTTTAGTAGAATGACAATAAATCAGGATGTCAGAATTGTAAACAGTTTCCAAAATGATTACCATCTGTGACAGAAATATTCCAAAAAACATTAAGGGATGTGAGTACGATGTGATTTGGATGAGAAGCAGGACAGTTTGTGTTATAGCACTAGTTAACATTGAGAGGTTTAATATCATCCTGAGTTGTGCTTGAATGTTCATTAATCCTTTAAGCTTATCCCTATCCACAGTAATCTGTAAACAAAATAATAATTAAAAAAAAGATTGTGCATTGCAGTTGGATTTTTTTTTTTTAAATTTGTGAAGGAATTTGTGTTAAGAATGTTTAATCTGGAGTTTTCTTTGACTTTTTCTTGAATGTTAACAGTTGAAGAAATTTTCCTGTGATTCTACAAAAAAATTGTTAAATACTAGCTTTATAAAGCAATTTTTTAATTCAGTTCCTGTGAATCCTATATTAATATGTTGTGTTTATTGACTTTGTATTAACAATTCAGTTTTTTTTTTATTAAAGAGCCATGTTATGTGAGAGATCTTAAGTGTTTGGTTCTAGAACATGCTATCACACTGTATCTGAACAACAATTTGAAAATCTAAAGTCTACTCACTTGTGCCTGTGCTACATTCTCATTTATCAGGGCATGTGTAGCTGTACTGTCCCAGGAATAGACCAGGAAGCAGAATGTGATCTGGAAAATCAGACTCTTGTCTTCCTGTTTCCTTCTACTTTTAGGCTGTAATGTGCATTGACTCAATACCTGGTGCAACATGTCTGAGGTACGGCAGCACTACTTAATTTGTTGCAGGGACAGGGGCAGTGGTCAATCCTCTCTCCATTCACATGAACTAAGAACATTTAGAGCCCCAGAGAATCATGTTTTTCCATGGTGGTGCCCATGGTATGATAGGTGCAAGGCAATAAGGGAGCACTTCCACTGTGTTAATGTAACCTGCTAGGGTGGGCTCAAATTCATTTACTTGCCCTTCTCCAGTGCCTAACAGAGAAACCCCTGCAGAAAGCAGCTGGAGAGCCAGGATCCAGTCTGTACAGGACTCACAGGGAAGACTGCTCAGAGTTCCCATCCCACATTAAACTACTACTCAGCATAAACATAACAATAAACTTTATTAACTAACTAAACAAACCTTATTCTTAAAAAAATAAATAAAACAAATAAGTAAATAAATTTAAACAAAACAGTAAGAAACCCAGGAGTCCCAAAGTTCAGGTGGAGTCACCCTTATCTCAATTGCAGTCGTTTAAGTCCTTGAGGCTTAAATGCAAAACAGAAGCCATCCTCATCATCTCTAGCTGCAGGAATCTTCAGGCAAATGCTATGCAGTCCTTTCTTCCTCCTGTGTAGCCAGCACCACACAATCAGATCACTGGCCATCCAGTTCTCAGTCCTATTGCAGACAATTCCCCTGCACAACTGTCCAAAGCAGGGAGAAAACATCCTGCACTTCACTCCATGCAGCTCCTTTCACTCAGTCCCTGAGCACATGGACTCTGCAGCTGTGTTTGCTCCCCTCCAGGTGCTCTTCTCAGGCTTCTCGCTGGGCATGTAACTCCAGCATAACAGTAAAACTTGTGGAGTATGCTCAATGTGCTACCGCACTCTCTTACCAGAGGGTTCTGGTTTCTGGGCTGCAAAATCTGCCCAGCAATGTAACCCAGCCATAAGGGATCCCTGAAAGAGATTGCACCTTCTTAGGTATATGGGTTACATTAACACATAGGATGGTCCCTCAAATAGTACTACATTAGCTCACATAGGGGTTGGCAACTTGAAATATGATAAAAGCTGTTTTAGAAAAAAATCCTTCCATAACCAAGTGTTTTGAGAGCCGCAATGGGAGTAGCCCCCTGGTGTAGGTGGGAGAAGCTGGGCCATGGCACCTGCTGCAGGGTCCTATGGTGAGAGGAGAAAGAGCACAGAACCAGGAATGGGCCCCCCCACAAGGTCCCCTAGTGGTGGTGGAGAGCCCAGAGCCATGTGTGGACTGCTCACAGGGCCCCTGGTGGTGAGGGGGACCTGAGCTTGGAGCTGCTGCTCCAGTGCCAAAGGTTGCAGACCCCTGAATCAGGATATCCAGTGTGGCTATCTGGTGTCTGTTAGCTAATCCTTCTATTATTGTAAAACAAACAAACATGAAAGCTCATGAAATAAATATATTTGTTAATCTTTAAGTGCCACAGGACTCCTTGTTTGTTTGTTTTACTGAACTAGACTAATATGGCTGCCCCCTTGGTTCTATTATTGTGTGAACAAAAGGAATAATAAATGCCAGTGATTGTAATACTGAAAACCACCTTAGTCTATAAATAAATGAATAAACTAGAACTATTAAAGATGTTCAAAAACAAATGTTTTGAACAAAAGAATGCATCCTCTTTCTTCTAGCCAGTTAGGAAACACGTCTGCATTGCTCAAGCAGATTTGTGGGCGGACCACATTGCTCTGGCATTGATGACAGTAACATACTGCATTTTATAGCTGAATTGTCATGTGGCACAATTGTGCAGTGGTTTCAAGCATGCCATAGAGGCGAGAAAATTGGCTCTTTTAAACATCACAATTGTTTTTCATCTATATCCAAAAATCTTCTCACTCTATTTTATTTCTACAGGAAATTTAACACAGAAATGATGTCAAGCTGTATTTTATAGGCAGTACCTGCTAAGATGAATGAATTTAAGTTATCTGAAAATAAGGTTGACAAAGTAGATAGTCATAGAGGGAACATGAATTGGACCAATGTATACATAATAATATGAAGGTTGGATTTCCTGTTCAGGTCTTGACAGGTTTCAATAAAACAAAGCTGAGATGAATATTTTACTGTTTATTATTAATATAAAAGGGTAGCCATTGAAAGTGAACAGCTTGCTGGTATAATTAAACTTGTGATTATTCCAATCAGCTGACTTTTATTTTCCTCTCAGTGTTTTATTAATAATAATAATTTTACTTAAAATGCACAGGATTGTAGTAGGGAGGGCAGTCAGGATGCGCCTCCCTTCTCCAGAGCAGTTGTCCCAGGGGTTGAGCACTCCCCCTCCTGGCCAGCGGAGGGATCTGCAGGGACACAGGCCGGGACCTGGAACACAGGAGGCGGGCCCAGGGGAGGGGAGGACCATATAAGGAGATGGACCAGGCAGAGCAAGAGGAGACTGAGAGGGAGAGATACTGCAGTCCCCGAGGGCACTCAACCCCAGCCTGTGGATAAGCGGCCTGAGTGCTGGCAGGACTTCCCGGTCTACTCCCCACCCCAAGGGGAGGACTTGGAAGAATTGCCTTTGGCCGAAGACCCCATGGACCCGGAGGACTCCTCCCCCAATGACCTGGAGGAGCTGCCTTCTGCTGAAGACCTCCTGGACCAGGAAACCCCTGCCAGCAATGATCTAGAGGAGTTACCCCTTGTGGAAGACCTAGAGGACCTACCAGCCCTGCCGCCCCTGGGGGAAGAAGGTTTGACGGGGATCCCTCTGGCATATTACCCTGAGAACTTGGAAGGGGAGGAAAAGGGGGACCCCCAGAGGAGGTAGCCCAGGGAAGAGCAAGCCTTTCCTGCCAGTGTGTTATGGCGGGAGCACTGCTGGCTTACTGGTGGCCTTACAGCCACCAGATAGGGCCCTGGGTTGAGACGCAGTGGAGTGGGTGGGCCTGCGTCTCCCTCCCCTGCGCCCAATCCCTTGCCAACCCTGCGATATTGACCCCTGCTTTAAACCCCCACCGTGAATTCTTGCCTACAGCCTCGCCCTGAGGGAGAGCTGGAGGCCTAAACTGTGTTTGGCTGCCTCGCCCTGCCAAGGGGGACTCGCAGGCAGAGACCCTTATACCACCTCACCTGGAGGGAGGGCTGGAGGCCTAGACTGTGTCTCCCTACGAGCGCGCCAAACACAGTCTAGGCCTCCAGCCCTCCCTCCAGGTGAGGCGGTATAAGAGTCTCTGACTGCGAGCGCGCCAAAGACTCTTATACTGCCTCACCCGGAGGGAGGGCTGGAGGCCTAGACTGTATTTGGCTGCCTCGTCCCCGCTAAGGGGGGCTCACAGCCGGGAACTTGGGTGCGACCTTGCCCGACGGGGGCGGGAGGCTGCCCGCTGGGTGGATCGCTCAGCCGCCGGCCACCTACGACTTACAAGGATGTCTAGGCCTAGTGCTTGGTCCTCTACATGGGCTGAATTTCATCCATCAATGCTGATGAGTTCTAAAGGGGTAGCTGTGTTAGTCTCGTTCAGCAAAACAAATAAGGAATCTTGTGGCACTTTTAAAGATTAATGAATTTATTGATTCCATGAAAAATCTCTCCCATAAAAGCTCATGCAATAAATTAATTGGTTAGTCTTTACAAGTGCTAGCAGACTCCATGTTCCATCAGCGTGTATCGGTAAACAGGGGAATTCAATTCCTATTTTATTTGCGGTGTCACTCCTGAAGGTAGAATGCTTTATTTTTCTTAAAAATACCTCTCCTTCTTTAATCTCATTATACAGATTTTGCCTGATTAGTAAAATGTGGAGTTGGGAAATGTCCTAAGTCTTATCTTGCTTATTACAACTAAAATGGGAGTATTTAGGAGATGCGAGTAATGATACAATGTTAACTTTATAAACCATTATAAATAATCTTGCAATCTAATTAATTAAAAATAGACTTGTCAAATTTCATACTTTAAATTGTTCCTGAGTTGTTTTCTGTGAGAGTTAGTCAAAGTTTTAAGCAAGAATGGGGAAAAAAGTTATCAAAAGACCTTAATATAAGGTCCAACTATTAAACTCTGATCTTACAGTGAGAACTGCGCTAACAGACTAAATTAGGTGAAATATTTTGATGAAGGTAGGTTACCTAATTCCTAAAAACCATAGCATTGTTTTCCTTCAGAGCCCAGCATACAGCTAGAGCATAGATTATAAATGAAAAGTTTGTGTCTAAACCTAGTAAATTTCATTTTCTTGATGAACTTCAAACACTAGCTGTTAGTCACGTTGCAATAACATGACTCCATAGACATGAAGTAATAATTGAATGGATGCTTCTCCATGCAATAATCACCCTAAATGGCAGGTATACGAATGGGTAATTTGCTCCTGAGGTGGTGGACCAGAAGGAAAGGCTGCTTCTGCCTGGCACTTCTCTTCATGGGCAGTACCCTGCATTGATCAATAACTGCCCTCCTAATAAGGGAAGGCTGTCAATGGCCAGCACATACTGCAAGACCGTCCTCTTAGCCCTACATAACTTAGTCTTACCTAACTTCTGTAACCTCTCTTAATAAATTGTTACCATAGAATATTATTTCCTAGTAGAAGATGCAAAGTAAATAGATCTTGCAAAGTAAAAAGTTGTTCTGTATCTACAGAAAAACACATGTTGTAAAATTGTGCCAAAGGTCTATGTTTGCCTCTTTCTGTTGTGTATGAGGAAATATCAGTCTGCATTCAATTGCTGTAGCAGTCTAGGAATCTGAGATTTTTTAAATTGATAGTGTTTTTAATAACATCACTTTTTTTAGTCTTTTGAAAGTGGATTGCATTTGTTTTTTACTGAGATCTCTTGAACTCCGAAATGGAAATGATAGTTGCAAAAAGGCAAAGAGTGGATTGTTGCATTTGTGGTGTCTGTAAAAGCATAGATGAAAAGACAAAAGAATAAAAAAGAGCAATGTACTCGATGTACAAAGATTTCATGCATGTTGATTGATGAAATTGTTTAACAATATTTGATCTTCCTGTTGATGGTACTTCCTATTTTCATACATTTAATTAAAATGGTAAATAATTTTTCTCATTAGACTGATTGAAGGTTTTCTTATTACCATTTAAAACCAAGTTTAATGGGTTTGCATAGCTGAGCAACAACATGCATCATAATAGGATACATTAAGGTTTAATTAGGCTTTCTTCTGATGGTTTAACCTAATAAAAATGTAAGTGACATAAGGCTCTCATCCTGAGATGCTCTCCAAGTCATTAGTGGCGTAGATAGATAAGCACACTGCATGATTGGGGCTTATTGGACTTGCATAAAAAATACTTTAAATAACATGTATTGTAAAAGACTGTAAAATTCATTGGTGCTTGAAAGATTTTGTCAAATTGTTGTTCTTTATTTTTTATTTGTGCTGTGGTGGTGCCTAGAGGGCCCTGTGAGGGCCCATTTGTGCTGAGCATCGCACACATGGAGTGAGAAAGGGGACCTCGTTTTACAGTCTAAGTAGAAGATGTGTCCCAGACTAAGGATATAACAAATACTGGGAGCACAAGGTAACAGTGAAGTGATTATGGGCACAATGCACTAGCCCCCAGCCATTGTGCAATGTTTTGTAGCCATCACGGCAGTGGAGAATTATAAGGAAGATAACGTAGGGGCTTTGCAGATTTTTGCAAGGAGCTCCATCTGTGCAGAAGGGGCAGTAGAGGGGCATTTATTGTAACTTTAGCCTAAGGGGCAATTAAGGCCAGGGCCATTTGTGGAGTGGAGATGGCCAAATGTGCCTAAGAAACCTGGCAGAAGTAGTTGTAAACACAGAGTGCCACAAAGGACAATGTAATATAAGAGTAATACTTTGTTTTTTGCTGTACTTTCCAGCTGAAGATCTCCAGGTATTTTAAAACAACAATCAAGGATGAGAACTTTCTTTAGATATAGAACTATTATATGGAAACTGCAAGATTGTTTCCTGCAAAACAAGATGAAGCGGTCTGAAACAGCTGCCCCTTTGGAACTAAATAATTTGATTCTATCATTTTTTTTTTCCCCTCATGTTTTCAATGGCATGTATTAATTAGAAAATATAAAAGCTTTCTTGGATCCTGCATTGTATTGTCAAGCAAACAGTGGCTAAGATTTTTTTTTAAACAATACTTTTTTATGTGTATAAGTTGAGTAGTATAAAAATCCAGACACAACAGTGCTCTTTCATCTCTTCAAGGAAGGAATAATATACAGAGAGCAAAAGCTTGCTTTCTGAAGTAGATTTGTGACTTCACAGTTTTGCCATGGTGAGCAATGGTAAGTGAGTTGTATAGCCTGAAGGTTTTACTAAATAAAAGCCTGTGTGGATTGGCTGGCAGTGACATGTGGGAACAATTTTCTTAGTTTTCTGTTGCTGCAGGGAGGAATTACAATTGTGGTGCACAGTGAGCCATGAAAATTGTGGTCTTATAGATGAGGAGAAACTGACCTAAGCTACTACTGTGCATAACAACACCTAGATTAAAAAACAATTGTTAAAGCAGCCTTTTTTTTTTTTAGAGACAGAATGGAGAAATTTCTGAATTGAACTAATTTTTTAAATTAAAACGCAAAATACAAAACTCTTCAAAGTTTGGGTTTGTTTTTTTCCTTGAAGAAAAATACTTTATTATGATAATGTCAGAATTGTTTCAACTCCTTGAATAAACGTTCTGTTTATATACCTTTAGTCATTCAAGTGGCTGAGATACAATGAAATGGTTACTGAATGACCTGATCTCATGTCTTACATTCCCTTGCATTTATTTTCGTCCCATTCTGGAAGTTCCTCTATCTTCAAAGCATCTGACAAAATGGGATTTTTTCTCCCACAAAAGCTCATGTGATAAAAAATCTATTAGTCTTTAAGTGCCACAGGACTCCGTGCTTCTTTTAATGACATAGGGCTAACTCAGTGTTGTGTCTGTAAGTCCTTCCTTCCCAATGTGGAAGTTCTCTTTTCTTCTTTTTCCAGTGATCTTTAATATCTTAGTCCTTGAAACAAATCAATTGAAAGGGGTGTTTCCAGTATAAAGTTAGGTACACATTCTCTGTACACTGGTATTCTCTCATTTTGAATTGCACATGATATTTTGTCTGTCAAATTATTTCTATTTCTGTACATTGAATTTTTAAAAATGTAATAGCTAAAAACATGGCATTTGTTATGCATCATTATGTAATATAAATTTTCAAAAATGCCAGGGTTACTCTCTCTCTCATGTGAAAAATAAGATTAAAAGAAGTCTTTGTATCCCTCCACTTGACCTATGTACTGAACACCCTCCCAAACCTGTTCACTCAACAGGCCATTGTCTTTCTCCTCGATGGGAGGGCATCAGCAGCCCATAGCAGCACTCTTCAACCCAGTATTGCAACACTAACTCTGGCTGAGTGCAACATGGAGGCCCACATGGTCATGAGCCACCCTGCATGCACCTTTGAGTAGTGACTTCTGTACCATGGGTGTGGGCTTGGTTCTCTGCTCCAGGCTTTGTACTGGATCAAAGTTGAGTGAGTGACATGTGACCTGTTGCATTAGTTTGTAGTATTCATTAGGTGCTGAAACTTTTGAACACCCCCAACCCCCCAGTTTATAGTAGACACTTGGCAAGGAAGTTCTAAGCCTGAATCATTAACATTTGATAAAGCTATCAACTTGAAACTGAAACAACCAAGTCTTATGGTGAAGAGGCCAGATTTTCAAAAATACTTTCCTTCCCATAGCAAATCTGGCCTGATTTTTGGATGCTGAACACTTGAGAATTTGTAGAGGAAGATTAATTTCCAGATTATGGCTTTTTTTTAAGTCCAAAAAGCATAAAATGTAGCTAACTCTTGAGTATTTATCTTTGCAACCTTATATTCTAGTAACTTAGTTTGTGCGATTTCCTAGGAATATGGTTACCTTTTTTTAATTGTAAGTAACTGCAAACTTCTGTAGTTCTAAGAAAATATTTCCAAATCCTTTTCATTACATGAAGCACTTGTGTGCTGTATCTTTTCTTAGCTAACTTGTATTGCCTCTAAATACTATGGGACAATTTTAAATACAAGTTGGTAGCTGATTTTAGGCATTATTCATAATCTTTGTGGCTGATCTCTCAGCGTGCCCTCTATAGTTAAAGTTGAAAGAATTTCCATTGTATCCCCTCAGTTTTAAACATGCATAAGTTTCTGAATAATTGAACTTTGGAGCTGATCTTTTCCATGATCTGCCTGAGAATGAATTTAAAATAAAGTAGAACTTTTTTGGGGTATAAGCAAGGCAAGGGGTGGAAGGAAGCACCAGCCATTTTTAAAAAAGTGTAATGTTTTGCAATAGCAAAATGGGGTGAGGTCTGGAGCTTGACATGGTGTTAGCCCTAACTAGAAGCACTAATGGTGTTCCTTAGTGTGAGGGGAAAAATTAATCAAGTGACACAAAAATAGTTTCTGAGCATATTTATCAGAATCCACTATGATTTTTAACAATCCTCTCATTTCTTTCTGACATTACAGTGCATCCTATCGTTTAGCCTGAAGCACAAACAAAGTCTGTTGTTCTCTTTGGTGAGAAAGCTGTGGCAGGAGAGAGGTTGTTGCTGGTATTATTTGCCCAAAGCAGACCATGTAGGTTCTCCATATTAAAATCTTACATGCATGGCAAAGACATTTAAAAATACAAACAATCCTTATCAGGCTGAGTGGGAAACTGCAAGTGAGAAGAGTATGCAGATCTTGTAGCTTTTGCATAACAGCTCCAGAATCTGTAGCTCCTACTGTACAGTATAGCATAAGTTTATAAAGCCTATTTTGAAAACTTAAGACTGACATAATGCACAGATATTTTGCTGGTCCTATGCATGAGGTAAACTTCACGCACAACATACAGGTATTTCTTTATATTTGCTTATGTGTCTGGTTGGTTGGTTATTTATTGTTAAAATTATTGTACACATGAGAAGTGGAAAACTAGCTATATGGAGTGCATCAACACAAACTTTGCATTGCCATGATGCTAAAATTTCTTAATTTCTATTTAATTTATTATATGGCCCTCATCACTGTAGTCTTTGATTTATGTTAATACAGTATTTTTGTAAAATTATTTATTCCATTTTTATCCTCATCTTTAAATGGGAAAACTTCACCTTCCAGCATTCATGGACACTGTGTAGTAAAAAGTTGCTATACTGTGAGTTTGTCCCATTTTTCCAATGTCAAACCTATTACAGGGGAGAGACAGACCAGTTTTGATCTAATTTTTCTGTTTATCAAATAAATCACAATTGAATAAGCTGACCGAAAAATACTCAACTTCTGTGAACTGCTATATAAAGGCATGGTTTGATCCTTTAATGCCTGGGTGTTATGTGGAATTGCTGGAAATTGGCAAAACATTGATATCACCTTTATTTTTGTACCTTAGGATGTTTAATTTTTTTTTTTTAAATAAAGCTGTGGTAAATAAAACGTGTTTATTTTATACTGCTTGTAAGTTTATGCTTCGAACTGGAGGGAAGCAGTTAACAGCAGTTTTCCTAACCATAACTGTAAACATAGTTAAGTTATGCTGCCAAGTGTAAGGCTGCAAATAAAGACAGATGTGTGGTCAAGCTGGCCTCAGTTTTTATTAAATAACCAACAGAACCAAAGAAGCTAACCCTAAATCAGGCAGGAAATCCTTGCCAGACTTGATTCAGATTCATAAACATCGATAATCTGTGTTACTGCGGATAGTTTGGTCTGTGACTCATGCCAAGGCACAGTGCATTGATCCCCAAGCCCTATATTAACCTGCTATGATCCCACACGTGCTGACAACCTATGATTTAGGCTGTATGATGCTCTTTGAGGACTCTTACTGAGAGGCCTTATGGTTCTAGCACGCCCTGCCCCAGGAAAGGATCAGTGAAGATGGGTCTTGAGGCCTGCCTAGACAGGCTATTGGGAAACAGCCAATCAGACCTTGGTAGGCTCAGTTAAAAGGAACTGCAAGACCTGAGCAGCGCAGTTGCTTGGTGAGATCAGAAGGGTGAAGGAGGAGTAAAAAGCTATGATATTTCACAAGTAAAGAGGCTGTTCAAGCAAGGGATAGGACTGGGAAACTTTCCAGGTACAAAGGCCTAGGAGATGATGAGCCCTGATTACAAAGGAGGCAGAGAGTGTTACACATTCTCCAGGCAATGAGACATGAGAGAAGATGACCCTTAGGAGTCAGGACAGAGCAAGGAAGCCAGGGAAAATCCAAAGACATGATGGGATGAAGAGGGAAGCAGCCCTGGAAATATAGCAGCAGCAGCAATTGCTTTTTTCTTTTAAAAGGGAAGCGGGACCAGCAAGTGGCTGCTATTTGTAGGATTCAGGGAGCAGGCCTGGGTCCCCTTATTAGTGGCAGAGGAAGTGGCCTGAGTCCCGAGAACAGGATAAGACTTGGTACCCAAGTGCCTGAGAAAGGGGCTTGAATTTAAACAGGTCTAGAGATGGGATTGAAGATGCTAACCATTGGTTGGACTGTATTACCCTGGAAGGGAATCCTTCATGCATTTGATGGTGTGTGGCATGTTAAGAGGGCTGACCCACTGAAGACCTTCCTAACAAGGGCCACAGCTGACAGGAGATGCTTATGGCAGTGATTCAGTTTACTGTTCTGGATACTGCTTCTTTTACAAATGACAATGCAGGCCTTCACACAAGTAGTGAAAAGATGAGTCACGGGATTCAGACTTCAATGGAGAAGAGCAGTGTGTTCATGATTTGTTTAAAATGCACAAGAATTTGTTTGTCACATATTTTTAAATGGCAGCCCTTCCATAAATGAAATTTCCCCTTATTCCTCTTCCCCTAATTATGAGATTAAATAGCATTTTAGGTGTGGCCAGGCCAGGGTGAACTGAAACTCTGGAAGGAAGGTTTGGGCAAATATCTGCAACAAAAGTAAAGATTCAGTATAGCAGTTGCTGTGCTGTCAGGATAGCATGAATCCAAGTCTACTACCTCATGAATGTCTTGTTTATTATTAGAACAATTAAATACTTCTTTAGCAACCTGAGGCTCTCTGTTAAATTACAAAGAGGCTTTTCTCCTATGAAAGCTCATGCAAAAAGTAAATCTATAAGTGCCACAGGACTCCTTGTTTGTTTTACTGAGTTAGACTAACATGGCTGCCCCTTTGGATCTTGCTAAATTAATGTTAACCTCATGCTATCCTTGTGCTGTATTACATTTTGATTTGCAAACTGAAGCACAAAGTGCTTGTGAGTTAGCTAATGGTCGCACAGGAAGTCTGCAGTAGAGCTGCGACCAGAATCTGACCCCTGATTTTTCAGACCTGCAGCATAGCTACTCTAGACACACCTTTCTTTCAGAGGTGGTGCATCTTTGCCCACTTCAGCTACAGTCAAAGTAAACAAAATGTTGCTGTGCTGTACCTGTTATCACCGCATGGGTCAAATGTAAATGCATATAATCTGAAAAAGATGGCTTTCATCATGCCATCTTTGTTGGTTGTCCTTTCCATATGTACTATCCACTGGCATCTATTTCACAGCACATAGAGCAATGTTTAGTTCTTTTAAGGGAGGAATGTGTTAATGCTCCTGGTGTCATCCTGGCCAATATGAAGGGAGATTCACTCTTGCAACAACAATAGTGATTCCACCTCTGCCTTACCTTGTAGAATATGCCTTGGAAGTGCAGTTCTTCCAGGGGCTTCATAGAAGCTTCAAAAGTGGAAGCTGCTGAGAAACTGTTAGCTCAGTGTCATCTCCCCACTGCTGTAGATAATTGCTTCTAGAAAGTTCCCTCCTGTTTTTAAGACTGTTCTGGTCCACTATATGCATCCTTTGTGGATTTTCTTCCGCTAAGGTTATGTACAGGGTTATATACTAATTTATACCATTGTAGTCTTTCAACTGAATGTAACCTTTAGCTTCTTTTGATTTTAGTATTACTAGTTTGGTTTTCAAGATGAACTTAACTCATTCCCTCTTTGTAGAGTACTTTATTTCCTGAACACAAATACACTGTGGGTCACATGACCAAGAATCACATGACAGAGTATCTCTGTGTTCCAATGACACTGTTAATTACTTCCTCCTTTTTGAATTCTTTTAAAATCAGTACAAATAAAACATCAGTAAATAATAAGAAGCACAATTAAATACAGCCAACTGACACAACACACAAAGAATAATGTCTGAAATAGAAGTCAGGGTACAGAATGAATCCTTTCACAAATGAGTCTTGTGGCACTTAAAGACTAACAGATTTATTTATTGCATGAGCTTTCATGGGAGAAAATCCCACTTTGTCAGACACTTTGAAGAGCATTTGCTTTACTAGACTAATGCAGCTGCCCCTTTGGAACTTCATAAGTGAGACTACTTATTAATGGTCAGCCATTTTCTATTATTAATTGAACTCAAATCCCTGTTGAGCAGACTGCAGTTTACAATGTGTTAGAATTTTGTTATTTGATGTGCTATTCAACATCTCAGTTTTATAAAAACTGAGTGATAGTTTACCATTAAAAAGTGAATCATGCCTGTTTAATTCAAACAGATCTTTGTCAATCGTGGACCAAGAACAAGCAGAAAAATTGTCAGGCCCATCTCGCCCTTGGGACTGTGGTCAGAAAAACACCAAATGAGTGCAGGTCATTGGCCGCCTGCCCTTTTCTCTGCTGGACACTGCTCTCCATCACATGCATCTGGTCTACATTTCTCTCTTGCCAAGCAGAACACACCTTTAAAGCAGTTGAGGAAAGCTGAAGTTTAGAGATTGAAGGCTCTGACTAATAGATAGTGGCTTGTTTCATGGTTCTGGAACATTGGCTAGACCAGCAGTTTCCCAGGGTATTTTTCAGAACGTGGCCCTGGTCAAACCAGGATTATTGGCAAACATGTTGGTAGGCAGCTTCACCTCTTTGCTTCTCTCTACTCTAATCAGAATAATCTGTGTGGTAAGTGAGGGAGAGTATTCTTAGATATTTTTGTACTATCTGTGTGTTCCTCTTGGAGCAGAGGAAGAGCACTTTGGATGGACAGTTGATCAAAGAGAACATGAAAAGAAGCTGAATAGGTGGCTACTAGCCACTCTGTTACCTGGCTTCAGACCCTGAGCTATAAATACAGAGGGGCACAACTATGGCAGATTCTTCACCCTCCCCACTACAGTTCTCCAGTCTCTGCTGGCTTGTCTGCTGCACCTAAGTCTAAAGAGAGAATTCTTCCAGTTCTAAAAGATGGATTATTTGGTTTTAAAATACAGTTAAGTGTTTAAAATTAAAACAAATAATCATTTAAAGTTTCAATTGTAGCAGATGAGAGGGAATCCAGGATGGCAGCTGTGATGTAGCATGCTGATAATTTAAGAAAATATAAATTCAAAACACATTTTATGACCCTAATAATACATTCCAGATTGTGCTTTTATTGGATAATAATGGTACATCTCAAGTGCTAAAAGGTTACTCTATCTTTGACTTGATGCCTCACAAAACATTTAAGATGTACTATTATTATGGTTTTATGATAAATCCTAGTATGAATTATTGTTACTGTCTACCAAATTTCTTAACTGAATATGACTTAGAAAGTTTTATTTATATTGTAAACTACTATCAGAAAATCTGCTTTTTTTCCTTAGTCACATAAGGTGCTGTTTCTATGATAGGAAACTGAAAACAAGAAAACTGTTCACTATGGCAAAGCTTTAAAAATGAGTGTGAGAGCATTTTTATGCAAGTGATGAGAACCTCCTGGACCTGATTGACTTAAATTAGCTTGATTGTTTTTATCAGTTGCAGCTGCACTATTTAGCATAAAAATGCAAAACATCTAAAAATCATTTGCCTTGCAGCACATAGAAAGATGTTTTTGGTTAGTTTTAAGACGTTTCAAATGTTTCTTCTACACAGATTCTCTGAGAATGGATCCAGAACATATCTAGTTACAGGGAATTAGTATAGATATTGTAAACTTTGAAAAAATTAATTAAGGAAAATATGCTGCTTTATGAATTGCATATTCGGGATTTGAGTATTTTAGCTTTTAACTTGTTACTAAGTTAAACAGTTCAGAGATATTTGTTGTAGTGGCATAATCAAGCATCTGTTGTTAAATATTAAAAGAAAAAGGTCCAACATTTTTATTGTAATGTGTAATTAGTCTCACTTGGCTGGACAGTGACATGGTTGAAAGAAAAATCCAGAAGTCATGTAAAACTGAATTTGAGTCAAAATCAGAGGAGAGAGTTTTAGACCAATACTGTATTTGCAGCCCAACTTTGAAAAATGACCTGAGTTAAGCTTGCTATTATTGTTTGATAATTATACCGTACTCAGTGAGTTTATAAGGGTGTAGAGTGTCTAGGTGTTCCTTATGGATTTCTTGAGTGGCTTGTTCTGGGGGCTATACCACAGGCAAACTCAAAATTGTGCTGTTTTATGTCAAGACCTGTGTTTTTTTTTTTTATCAGTGGTATTGTAGTATATGTCTGTCAGTGCAAGCAAGTACTTCTGTGTATTCCTTGGGTGCTCAGTATTGCCTAATTCAGCAGAAAGGTATGCCCATGTGTACACATAAAACATGCTTTGTCATTAATCACTGCAGAAATCAAATTAAAGTTTTTTCTTGTTTTTATCTTTAAAAAAGCATATAATCTATTGCTGATTTCTGATTATCTCAAATTGTGTTCTTCAAAATGTGGTCGTTAAAGATTCTTACATAAAGATGAAAATCAAGTATTACCCTTTGTTAGCTTATCTTTAGTTGTCCCTAAGATAATGGTCCCTGTCTGTCTTTAGATAGTTAAAAATAGTAGATGATCCAATACATGTGGCTATTCAGTTTCCTTAACCAAACTTAACAGCAAGTGCTTCATAATGGAGTTGGCCTCCACTCTTTTATAATCTTTCAAAGTTAAGTGCTTCCTAGTAAAATGGTATTGCTTTTTGGTGACTGATTGTAAAGTGAGGATATTCTCATTTTGGCATCTAAAAATTAGATTCTATTGCTCTTACTCCTGTTACTACAACAGAACCAGTACAGGTAGGGATGAGTGAGCTAATTGTATTTCTTTTTGTGCATCAGTAATAGAAGAGTTTAACTTTGTAAGACAGGGACGGTTAGTTACACCAGTACAAACTGACTGAAGGTAAATGAACTGCATAGGTGCCAATGAGAGCATAATATGTGTTTGAAGAGAAGAACTAAAATTGACTTTCAAATACACAAGAGAAAAACATTTTAAGAAATAAACAAGGAGTCCTGTGGCACTTTGTAAGACTAACAAATTTTTTTATTGCATGAGCTTTTCATGGGAGAAAACCCAATTCATCAGATGCTTTGAAGATGAAGTGAGATTTTCTCCCACAAAAGCTCAGGTGATAGATAAATGTCAGTCTTTAAAAGTGCCACAAGACTCCTTGTTTGTTTATCTGAAATAGACTAACATGGTTACCCCTTTAGAATTTTTAAAAATGTGAACTTGAGCACATTAGCTATGGAAATCATAAGGACTGATGAACCTGGATCCCCACAAAACTATTTTTATAGCCCATTTTTTTCACATCAAACTAAATAGAATTGGTAGCTCTTTGTTTTTGTCTTTAATTACTTTTCAGACTTCCTTTCCTGTTCCTAACTTCCACTTTACCAACCACAGTTTATGTTCCTTGCTATATAGACATTATTTTGACTATATTTTTATTCTTTCAAGTATACTATTTAAGCTTAAATTATCTCTTGTGCTTTGTCATTTAACTGAACTGTGTGAAATGTGTGCCACTATATAGGAGTTGGTTCCATTCCATTCCTGGCTAGCGAAAGCCACTGGATATTGCCTCGGACAAGTAAAGACAGAAATGTTTTCTTTAACCTCATCAAAGTTAGAAAGCAGTTTTTCTGTTTGTCTGAGATGATATTGTGATACTGTTACATTTGTGCCAATAAATACAATTAAATTTGCATAGTGCAGGACCCTATGCAGTTAATCTTTGGTAGAGATTATATTAAGAATGCCTCAGCATTCTGGCAGTGTCTTGTTCTGTGAAATGTATCTGTATTTTCACAATTTTTTGAAGAGATTAGAAAAAGAAGCAGAATTTCACCCAAGTGAAGAATAATCTATGTCTGGAAAAAAATATTTTTAGAATATTCCAAGGAAAAGAAGAACAGATGAATGATACTTTTTTATTTTATTTTTTTAATTTTTAAAATTTTCTGAAAGGGCAGATTTATACTCCTCCCATGTTACTTTCAACTGCCAGAGACTGGGGCATGAGCTTTGCTACTAAGGTTTTGTTTCCACCATTCTAGAAAATCTGCTTTCACATTACATCTAGTTTTGTGGTAAATAATTTACTCCCCTGATTATTTTAGCTGTAATATATATATATATAGTGATCAAAATACACATATTTGCATGAGAGAGGACTATCAAGATTAATTAAGTAATAATGTATCTGCACAATTGGCATTTTTAAAAAGTGAACTGTTTTTACAATTCAGCATAAATATGAGTCAATATCCCACTGTATTGTTTTCTTTTAAAGACATCCGTAGTATCAAGGAAATAACACTTGCTCCAGATCAATCTAAAGTTAATATCACAAGTAGGTAGCTTAAAAATCCTGTTTTTAGTTTTATAAGATAAAGTCAGAGAAAGATGGTCTTTTGGGGGATATTCTGGATAAAATTAGAAATGCAGAGACAACTTTAGTTTCGTGTGGAAAAAAATAGTAGCTTTGAGAGTTCACAAGAGCTAGAATCAGTGCTGGATTTAAGAACAAGTCAATGAAGCCATGGCTTAGGGCCTCACATTATGAGGGACCTCTAAATATGTTGGAGATAATTAAAGATTTATCATAATTGAAATTGATAATGCACATAAGGCTTTTTGCACAATGTATGTTTGATTTAGTTGTTTTTCGTTACATCGTTGCCTATGTATATATGCAGCTATAACAGTTCATCATTTATTTTTTCATTACCGTTTCTGTTCTAATGTAATATGCTTTTTTCTATTTATTTTTATGGTTAGGGGCCTCTGAATCTTGACACAGTTTAGGTTTTCAGCATGCCTTAATCCTGCCCTGGCTAGAAGAGAATTTAGCTCTCTCTCCCATAGTTGCATTGCCTAGCAAGATTTTTTTCTTTTTTTAAAGACTAAAATCTTACTTTTTACTAAATTAATAATGTATTCTTTTTATTCTTTTTACTAAATTAAGACTCTATTCTGAGTTCACAATAAGAGCAAATTTCTTTGGTAAGAAGGAGCTTTTTCTATTTAGCCACTTTTCAGAGAACCTCCATATTTCAAGGTAAATAAAACTAAAATCAACTGAATTAGACAATGTACCTTTTTTATAATGCTGGTTTTCTCTAAGCAGCACTCACAGGAGATCAACTTGGCCTATCTAGAAGCAGCCGCATATTCATCTGACCAATAAAGGAGACTCAGAAGTCAGGCCTTCTGCTGCTAAAATGAGATCAGTACAAAATAGTTCATTTTAAATGATAAAATATTGTGTCTCTTGGAATTTCAAAATGAAATGTGAAAAACAGTGCTAGTACAACATTAAGGATGCACAAGTAACGAATGCTAAACTAACATTGGTGTAGGAGTTTTCAGTTTCCTGACTTCTCGTAACTTTAACTATCCAGCTTTAGGTCCTGATTCTGCAAATGCTTATGCATGTCATTAAACTTGTTAATAATCCCACTGACTTCAACAGGAATATTTGTGTGTGTAAAGTTAAGCACATGTGTGTGTATCTGCAGAGTTGGGGTATTAATGTAGTAGCACAGGTGTTTATTTTATTTCCTAGGTTTTTAAAAGAAAAGGAAAAATGAGAGGGAGTGGGAGAGAAACTCTGGAGTGGTATAAACAGTTGAACCAGAGTAAATGCTGAAGGAGGTAAGCTTTTAAACTGCCTTAAATATTTAGGCTGGGCTAAGTATTTAAATTACTTTAAAACTTTGCAGTGGTATAGTTTTAAATAGGAGTTAACCTTTTAGATACCATTAGCAATTAAAAAAGCATTATAGTAACATAAATACATACCATGACATAACATTTTATTATCTAAAGTATTCAGGACTAAATACGTGCTTAATCCATTTTAATGTCACATTCATGAAAGGATGATTTACAGGTATAATGTTTTTCTCTTGAGGGATGACCACAGATTTAGCTAAATTTTCTATGGCATGCATGAAAGTATGTTCAGCTAATCATAGCTTGCTTATCATTTAATCAATGAGGCAATCCTCTATGAGGACTAGTTACTTTCCACATTTCAGAGTTCAGCCATAAAGTGGAAAGACATTTTATTTTCACCTTCAGAGATTTCAAAAATAGTTCTGGACACTTCATTCTAACTTCCCTCCAAGATTTACTTTTAGAGGGAAAGAACCAGGAAGAGGCACTAGGTTGTCGTTCCCCAGTTTCTTTAAAAGAAGGTCATGCAAGACAGTATCAAAAGCCTTACTAAAGTAAAACTATACCACACTTACTGCCTCCCCCCCCCCCCCGCCACAAGGCTTCTTACCCTGTCAAAGAAAGTTATCAAGTTGGTTTGACAAAATTTGTTTTTGACAAATCCATGCTGAATGTTACTTATCACATTATTAACTTCAGGTGTTTGCAAATTGATTGCTTAATTATTTGCACCATGATCTTTTCAGGTACTAAGGTTAAATTGACTGGTTTGTAATTCCATGGGTCATTCTTATTCTCCTTTGTGTTGATTTGGCACTGTGTTTGCCCTTTTTTACTTCTCTCCCATCCTCCATGAGTTTTTGAAGATAATCGCTAATGGTTCAGTCATCTCTTTGAGTATTCTAGGATGTATTTCACCACTATACACACTATTTGAAAAAATTATATATGCACACAGATTTTTTTTTTAATATGTTAGATGCATATTTAAACTTCCAAGGTTTGGGCATTTAGTTACCAGAGGCTTCTAATGCGTACCTACAGTTAAAAGATGAGATACTTGGATACATCTCTAGACTCCAGGACAAACCTTAATATAGCTATACGAAAGAACTGTGTTGTATGAGACAAAAGTATGAATAAGAAAAACTACTACAAAATTCTTCTAGAAATTCATCTTTATGTCCTTGTGCTTATTTTAGATCTTGTTTAATAAAACATTGTATGGTGGGTTTTTTATACAGTTATGTTTTCAGGACAGTTATTATTTCAGGACATTATTCAAGGATGAATTTCTATATTAGATTTGACCTATATCTTGAGGGCTATAATTAGTAGTCAGTTTTTAATCTATTCAGGTATTTTAAAAACTTGCTTGGTTTATAGACAAAACTGCTTGTCTTCAGAACAGTTTTATTCTTGTGCAAGTAAGCCAGGGGAAAATTGATTACTTATTTAACAATCTGATTCCACAACACTTGATTTGCGAGAAGATAACATGAATTCACTTTCAATGGCTTTAATTATTGAAGTCTTACGGTTGCTTAAATGAAGACTATCTGATGCATTACAGTACTTGCTTATGGCTTGATTAGGTATGCCTTGCTCAGCCTGGAACCTCATTGACTTCAAGGCTAGTTTAATTAAGAGACAGTAGACTGTATTATTATAATATCTTTATTGAACATGCTAACCTGCATGAGGAATGCAGGATAAGCCTTTAATGAGCAAATATTAACACTGTTTTTAAGCTTCAAAAAGGCTGGAATGTTCCTCACTTACATGTCATGACTGCATTTTAGGCTTCTACATTTGAGCTGTATTAACTCATTAAAACACAGTACCAGTGCTATCAAGAAACTGGCAGACAAGTGGCATTATACAGAAAACCAATTAACCAAAAGTTATGGATTTATAATACTGATGTATTTAAATATTTTTTTACACTGCTACTGTGGAAAAAATAAGACGGGGGTTGCGTCCAATGCTTCATTTACTCAAGTGTAAAATTGATTTAAGAGGATTATTTTGTAATATGTACAGTTCTTTGATATTTTATTATTCTAGTTTTCTCAGCCTCTTCTTTCATTAAATGTCACTGGTGTTTACCTATGAGAAAACTGGAAGTCTTGCCTCATGTAATGAATAAACCTTATTACTCTTAGGGATAAATTCAGCCTGTTTCTTTGCAGGTGCGTTGTTCCTCTTGGCAGGGGCGTTGCTGGCACTTGGCACTCCGGGGCCTGTGCCCTGGATCTCCCCCCACTGTGCCTCGAATCTTTTTTCTGGGCCCTGGGTGCCGGCGCGGGGAGAGTGGGTCAGCCCGGGGCAGCGCAGGGCAAGAGGCTGCCAAGCCTCCGTACTGCTGCCACCCCTCCCCTGCCCACATGCTGCAGCTGCCTCTCCGGCTCAGAGAGGGGAGGGGGCGAGGGAGAGTCAAAGCCTCCTCTCTGCCTCCCGGCAGCTCCAGCACCCGCCACTCCCAGGACAGAGCAGGCAGGTGCTGTGGGGGGCACTGGAGGCCCCGGTTAGGCCGGGGGGGGTGGCGGGGAGAGGAATGGCTGGGACTTCCCTGCATGGGCCCCAGGCCCCGGGGAGGGAAGCAGGGAATTAGTCTCTGGGTCTCTGGGCCCCAGGTCAGGTGGGGGGATTCCCCCTGGGTCTTTGGCACCCGGGTGGGGCTGTGGGGGTGCCAGTAAGCCTCCAGGCCCCATGTGGGATGGGCAGGGGTGCTCCCCAAACTCAGGGGCCCATGTAAAATTGGTGGGGGTGTCCCTAGGCCTCTGGGGTCCATGGGGACTCGGGGGGCTACCCCTAGGGTTCTGGGCCCTGGGTGGGAAGGGGGGGTGTCCATAGGCTTCTGGGGCCCAGCTGGGATTGGCAGGGGGTATCCCTGGGCTGGGGGCATGCCACCCATGGCCTCTGGGTCCCAGCTGGGTCCATGAGTGTCTCCCCGTTGCCTGCAGGGGTGACCCCCCCCTCGTGGCCTATGGGCCCTAGGGTGGATGGTGTGGGAATGGAGCCCCTCACCTTAGCCCCGGGGTGGGCCAAGGGATGCTCCTCAGCCTCTGTCCGGGCCAGCAGAAGGCTGGTGAGGCAGGGACCATCCCTCAGCCTTAGGGCTCTGGGGGTCAGGTTGGTGGCCAGGCTGCTGTGAGGCAGCCCTGGCCAGGGAGCCCCCCACAGCCCATGAGGCGAGGTTGGGGAGCCAACCCAGGGTGTCCTGCCTTCACCCCATGCCCAGACCATGGTGCTGTCCTGGTCCCCCAGGGGTCTCTTGTGTGTTGGATTCTTTTACATTAAGCAGAAAGTGACTGGAGGTGTGGGGCACGGACAGATGATGGGGGGGGGCAGAGAGAATGAATTGTATTTACCTTTCAAGTACATGTTACTTAATGTTGTGTATACGTCCTTTAGTGTCACAAGTAAAATAATTCTGTAACCCTGAGTAATAGGCATTATAACCAATGTCCAACAAGAATCCATATTGCCAGCTTGGAACTCCTGCTTAAACATTGTACTGTACTCCATTTTATATACTTGATGAAACCTGGTTTAGGTGTATGCTGTGTATGATCATTTAAATGTGTGAATGAAGGGTGTGTGTTTGTGAAGGGGCCAGTCTGTCTTGATGAAGCACAATTACCATCTAACTGGCCAAACAATGGAGACATCTCTGATTAAAGCAAACAGAAGGAGACTGTCAATCTGGGAAGGAGAACCAGTGGGGTCAGTAGGGGCTTGGGGGGAGGGTAGGTAGGGGGCTTTACACAAGTAAACAGTCCCATTGCAGTCGGTTGCATATAGGATGTATGTAGGAATATTTTGTCAATGATGACCAAGAGAGAAAAGAATCCAACACCTTCTGTCTAATTGGAGTTTCCTCTGCAGGGCAAACAGGAATATAAACAATAAAACTTAATTTTGCATCTAAAGAAAATGAATACCCTGAAAAGCAGATGCTTTGAGTGAGTGAGTGCCATTGTCACATGGCCACTCTTCAGACTGGAAATACTATATATTCTGCTCTTCAGTTTTGCCCTCCTGTGAATTGTGCACAGTATAAGTACACCTACCAGGCAGCATGCCACAAAGTTAACCATCCTTTTACTGAAAAGTTCCAGGGGGGTAGCCATGTTAGTTTAATTCAGTAAAAATAGAAAAGAGTCCTGTGGTACTTTTAAAGAGTAACATATTTATTTATCACATGAGCCAAATCCCATTTTGGAAACCATTTTCAAGTGTCTGACATGTGGGATTTCACCCACTAAAGCTCTAGCAATAAATAAATTTGTTACTCTGAAAGTGCCACTAGCTGCCTTCCTTGTTTTACATTATCTTCATGCTGTGCTTTATTGTGAATTCCTGTAATGTTGTCAGTCTTGCATTGGATAGCGTGGTCCCAGTAATGCTGTATTTTTGGTTTGGGCTCTGCCTTTCCTGTAAGAGTAGGCTTACTCAGTTTTTGCTGCTAAGTCCTCTCTGCTTTGGCAGGAGCTAAGGGCAGGGTGGGAAGAATACTGCAGGAGCCTTGTCTGCCTTGTTTTCAGTTCCCTTTGTTGTCCTCTCTTTGGCTTTTTGCAGGGAAGGCAGGCAGCCAGGCTGGCTGGCTGGGTCTGCCAGTTTGGTGTGACCCTCTTCGCAGCACCACACTGGCAGCCCCAGCCAGCCTGCCTGCTTGCCTCATGAGTTCCCCAACTTCCCCTATCTGGGTAGCATACATCTGGAAGCTAGGAGGGGGTCAGAGTCTTTTTAAATTTCCTGCCCTGTGGCATAAGCTGCCCAGCATGGCAAACTGCAGCTGCTGTGCTGCCATCCCTCCACTCCCCTGCTCCACAATCGCATGCTGCCACTCAAAGTGAAGAGCTAGCATTACAGCAAAATTCAGGGGAGGTGTGGGCTCTATTTAAAAAGCTTGAGAAGTGCAGCAATAGGTGTCTTCAGCATGGATCAGCAGGGTGTCATCTCTCATCTGGGCACCCAGATGCCATCCACTTCTCCAGTACCTGGAGAACCTAAACAAGTTGACAGGGATGGTCTGATCCACCACCCTCCTTCCCACTCCTATTTTCTGATCTCCCTGACTCCTGATGTTTAGCAACAGAAACCTGTAGGAGATAGGGAATGATATGACTTGTCAGAGGAGAAGAATTTTTATATGTCCACCTAACATGGTCTGTGAGCTTTTAAGAAGAAATTGCCAGCACCTTGATTCATTTGTAGGGAACACTGGAAGTGAATGACTGCTCATTTTACAGTTTTAATGCAGATGGGCATGAAGGAGGAGTTGTATCACAGCATGGCATGGGGCCTCTGTGTGGGGGGCGAGTGGTACAGAAGCTAAACACTCTGGCCCAGGATAATCCATGGTAATCTACATGGTCAGACTGCACTGGTACCTGGACAGCTGCTGACTGAAAACTGACAACTTCAATTTTAGTCACCAGCTGGCATGGCCCCAGGGAGCATATTTCCTTTCAGATACATCACATCTCCATGTTTCCAAAATTTCCATTTCATGTGGAACTTCCCCACTTCAAAATATTTCATGTGAATTCCAGTTTCAAGTGGGGCCCCAGATAGGGCTAGGGCCTGTTGGGGGTGGATCCTGTGATGGGGTGGGATCTAGCACAGGCGGAGCCTGGGGGCCTGTGCCCCTGGTCTTTTTGCTATCCAGCAATGCCCCTGCCTCTTGGTAGCAGAAACTCCTCTCTTGCAGAAGAAGGAGTGGGGTTGGGCTGTGATCAGCTGTGTGCCAGCATACATTAGCCAGGAGAAGGAGGAGAGTGAGGCCAGAGGCTCTACTGCAGTGTAATTTAGCACAGTTAGTGGCAGTGCAAGTGTCTTGGCTGCCTTAAAAAACAGAGAGTAGCTCCACAGCTACTTTATGCATGGTTTTGTAGATAATTCTGTTCTCAGTTGCCCTGCATGTACCCTGTACTTAAATTCTGATGACCCAGAATGACACAAAAGAGTACCTGCCCAAAGAGACTCGGATGGATAAGACCTTTTTCATTAGGGAGACACAATTTGGCTTGGAGAGTATTCCCCATTAAAACATTATTTCCTTAGGAACTGGAGAGAAACAGCTATTTGTTTAAGCTTGGGCATTAAAAAAAAAAAAGTGAAATTATGCAGACAAAAGCATTTACGCTACTTTTTTGTGCCAAAGTTCTTCTAACAAAGAAATGAAAACTAAAGTGGGCTGGAATCATACAAAGAAATAGGAAATGAATAATTAGAGAAAAATTCTTGGAGACTTTTATGTAATTGTTCCAATTCTGTTTGTAATACTTGAGTTCATAAAGGTGAATGAACAAATTAATATTTGGAGTAAAGTTTCCTAGTTAGCTTCAATAGCAAATGTTAGTCATCCCTGCAGATTGGGGTGAACTGCATCCTGGAGTAAACTGCAATGTTACTATCTGTAACAGTGTGCACTCCCTGATGCATCAGATTATCCATGATGCCTGTGATGGAATCAAAGCACCTTATATTCTGCTCCTTTGCAAAGGGGCTCAGGATGGCTGTGATCTGGCCCTTTTTGTGCCTTACTTTTGACTAACAACTGAGCTTCAGGATTTTGAAATGTCAAACATTCCGTCTCTGATAATATTGGAAAGTAACCAGGCATGACTGTTGATGATCGAGATGAGGCCAACACTAGGAAGATAGCATTGCTCTCTGTTCTGGTCTTATCTCATCTCTACAAATCACTCTGCACTTGGTTAATTATGCTTCTTAACAAGGGCTACCTTAGCCTTAAAATCCAGTGTCATTATGGTTCTTCATAAACTTGTTAAACTGCAACAAATATTAGTTAGAAAGGAACTTTCCTATCATACTGTTGTCTCTGCAATTACAGATTTAGAGAACTAAACTGTTAGAGCATCCAACAGTCCTCCTTAGGAACCATTAACATGTTTTTGTGTGTGTGTTTGGAAGAATATGGACACGTGGATTAAAATAATAAGGAATACTTGGCTAATATCTTCCAGACACTCTGGCACGTATCAATGACTCCACGGTAACAGGCTTCATCATGTTCACTTCCCCCTTACTAGTCAGTTGGGAGAAAAAGATTTCTCTGCCATTCCTTGATTTGAGTTTGAAATTCTTCCTTTACAATCATTTGGGACTCAAGTTTTGTTCATAAACTGAAATGCCAAGTTTTACTACTATTTAAGAAAAATCTTGTCTTGTTGCTTCTCTTGTAAAGAAGTAGGATTTGTATGAGCTTCATGTATTAAGCACCTCTTTATTCCCCAGCATGGAAGGGTGTGTTAATCGTCAAGATGTCATACTCTGAAAACTAAGGCTGTACCACACTGCTCAGATGAATCATCATCAGCACATGGGTTTGAAACTTCTATTTAGCTGATTTATAACATAAAGACCACCATGGATTTGTAAAAGGAACCATTATTCCTTTTGGTTCCATCAATCAGGAAGAAGGCAACGATGTCGGCAGTGAGTTTCCTCTTAGATGCCAAAATTTTTAGCAAAAATTGTGTCATTTATAATTCCTCTTGTGGAATTCAGGCAGCTCCGTCCGAAGCTTCCAGAACCACCTCGAAAGCAATGCTCATTGGGGCCACTCAGCACTCCTATCCTCGCTGCATGCTGGAGGGTTCTGTGAGAATGAACGGGGGAGTGATGCCAGTCACCCCTTAGTTTCTTTCTCAACAGCAAAGGATCTGCAAGCTCAGATAGTACATAGTGTCCTCAACACTTCCCTTGTCATTTTTATTTTTTCTTTTTTCCCCCCTTTTGCAGCAAATTTTGCTTATTCGCTAGTTGGCTTTTTCTTTTTAGAAGGTGAGAGGAGATGCCTGTCCAGTGTGGGCTTTGTTTGCAGTTGGAGGAGTGGTTTCTGTTTCCTATTACTGCTGGGGAGAAGTGCCTGAGGCACTTAAGCTGGCACTGGAATGTGCCTAACTTCAGCTTTGAAGATTGTCCTGCTGGAGCAGGTTTGGCTGCTTCTTGCATCCGTGCAGGAGGGAGACATCTGACTGGTCACAGTCCGGGTCTCTGTGTCTGCAAAGGTTAACCTAGGAGATGTAGATGTGTTCCTACAGTGGCTATCTCACAATTAGTCAGTTTCCACAGATCTAGATCCGCAAAACTCCCATCTGGCAGCCAGGCATGGATCTGGGAGCTGCTGATCTGTGATCGACACAAAGCACAGCTTTGGATCTAACGTAAAAGACTGAATCCAATTCAGTCGTCAAACGTCAAGAACTGTGAAGCACAGGTATCAAGAAAAGGATGATTACCTAGCATCCAGGCAGTGTGAGGGTCTGACGCCTTTGACTGTTGTCATTTGTCTGGTAGCTCTGTATCATTGTGGCCCCTGGCCTGCCCAGATCAGTGGAGTCCAGTACTGCATTACCCATACCAGAATCCTTGCTGGACTACTTGCCTTACTGATTATGTTCCCAACTTAGTGGTGTGAGCAAGCTGCTCAGTATTGAGACCTTCACAACCTAAAGGGAGCAATGTGTTACAAGCTGCTGGTCAGATTTGGAGTGATGGATCTCAGTTACAGGACAGTGTTTTCACGTTGCATTTCTTATTTGGCCTTTATCAGATGCAAACACTTGGTGTCCTGCTTCTTTGGGAGAAGGTTTTCTGTTTCTGATGCTCCATTTATTGGATCCTCTTCCTGGGGGCAAGAAGACGAGGATGAATCTATTCTTAGGTTCTTATTAGAAACTGTAGAAGTCAATTTACTTGGTTCCAGAAATGTTAGTTCCATTGGTTCTGAGTAGAAACTGTTGAGGTTGTTTTGGGGTCCCATCCCATCCCTAAGGGCTAATTCAGCTGCCCAGGGTCATGTTCACAGAAGCATGCTGTTGAGAAACTGACAGGCTCAAAGGCTTCCTTAGGATATAATGGTACCATATCCATCTCACTTCTATCAATTCTGAGATTCAGGGGTGTGAAGATTTCTTTGCTGTGCAGCTTCTGTAGGAGAGAACAGGATATGGTGTCATAGGATCCAGTGTTCCAGAAAGGACTGCCTATTTTCATCAGAGTCTCTGAAGCATATGTAATCTAAGCCCAGGGTTTGAACTGAGTCTCAAGTCTAACCTCTTTCTGTCTATATGCAAATAATGCTATCCTGTGACTTGAGTTCAGGACTTCAGCAGGTTGGAGGATCCAAGCTGGAGTCACACCAGGATCCAGGGTTCAAACCCTGTTGCTTTACAGTGTAGATACAACCCCAGTGGACTTTTGCTCTGGGAGTCCACCAAAAATATTTCACAATCCCATCAGCCAACTTCCTTTGTCCATTGTATTGTCAAGTTTGGTAGACAGACCAGTTTTTCCACACTGTACCATAAACAAACGGCTCGAGTGACCACTAGGAAGTCTAGGATATGGATTGTTGGACCTGGGCCCACATAATACTGTGTAGATATTGAAGCCCTGGGTGGGGACCCACCATTCAGCAACTTCTCAGCTGGTGTTGCAAATGATTGCAAATGCTGAAGCCCTAGTTTAACAAACCCAGGACCTGAAAACTTTAGCTCTAACCCTGGGCTTACATAGCAGTGTAGACATATCCTTTGTGAACCTCAAAGACAAAAAAAACCTGAATTTTTTTTTTTTTTTTTAAATTCTGAGAATTCATGCAGATTGCCAGGAAAAGGTGGTGCTGTAGGCCACAGATAGATTTAGAGCTGTGTATTAAGATCTGTGAGAGCCATTCACTCTAGTCAATTCTGAAGGAAGCCTCTGACTTTAAATTCTGTTAGCCTTTTAAAATTATTAAGGTAGCAGAGGTTTTTACTCTTGTCTGCAAGAATCATGCTTTCTGGGATTCCCTTACATCAATCGAGAAATACATCAGCCCATTTTCAGGCAGCATCTGATTTTCTGGATTGATGTCTAAAGTATCAAGATAAGGTTTGGGGCATAGTCTTCTGAGAAGTCTGTCATAATTGATACATTACTGGGTAACCCATTCTTTTCAAAGGCTGTTATCCAAACTCTACTGTTTAAAGAACAGTTAGAAGATCATGATTTCCCATTTTCTGAAGAACTCAACAGAGTTAACAATCTTATTAGAAGGATGAGCTCATTTAACTACAGCTTGGTGATTATTGAGACAAATTTACCATTGGCATTCACTTGAATTTAAAAATGAACTAATTTCATCTTTGCTCATACCTCTTTTATGTTCACTTACCACCAAAGTTTCAGTGATCACATTTACTTTCATGAATGTGTGTGTAAGTATTTGCAGGGGAAGTGGTGTATTTTTACATGGGAAGGGACACTAGTTGACACAGCAGGGGGAGAGAGTTATTTTGGCACAGAGGAAATTAAACGAGTCAGCAAAGGATCTGACTGTGTCCCTCACAGCTAGTTCCACACATGCAATTACTTTGTTGGGAGGTGATGAGAGAAAATTAAATTTAAACTCTATGCTCAGCCAGCAAATCTTACAGAAGCCTAGTTTGACTAAGAATGATGCCTTGGGCAAAATCTGTATAACCCAGGAAGGTAAAAGATTACAACTTTCCAAAATTCCCTGTCAGGTATATATATAATAGAAAACCGTTGTGCTAGCCTAATTATTCAGTAACGTCAAAAAGAGAGATTAATTGTTTATTTCCCAAGAGTTATTGATTTACATCTTTTAAAATTGTACTAATCAACACTCTTTTAGCATATGTATTTTTAAAAAAAATAATTTGAAACTTTATGAAATGACATAATGACAAGAAGTGACTCTTTCAGCTATCAACTCCATAAATGCATGCAAATTCCACCTTATGCTCCATGAAAGCCTTGGGAGAATAGATGGATCTCTCAGTATACCTAGATCATTCTTAAAATGATCCTTGTTGTTAGAAGGCATAAAGTAAATTCCAGAGTCAAGTATGAATAGCTAACTTTCACTCTGAAATGATAACAATTATTATTTCTTCGTAATAGCACCTTTAACAAGATACTTTTCATAGGATCAAGAAAAGATGGTGCTCTGAGGAGCTCACAATCTGAGGAATCAGGAAGCACAAAACATTTTATGATAGATTCTATTCTTATGTAATTTCTGGTCCTATTTCAAGACCAGGGAGTTAATTTAAGAACCCTACTTTTTTATATGTATATCCTTCTTTTACCAGAGCTAATTCTGAAGCTATGGTCTGCACTGATTTGGTGGAACTAGAAACATATAAGATAATCTCATCTTTTATTTTATTCTAAAAATAATTCTTTAGCCCTTCCCCTTGTAAATAAAGCCTTGCAAATGTAAATCAGTCTGTACAGCTGAAATAAATGAGCAGACAGGCCCTGGTTTTGCAGTATTTGACAAGGGGTACCAGAATGGTTGCTCCACACATAGGTTTTATGCAGCATGATACAGTTATTTTTGTTTAGCTAATCCTCTCTGAAACAGTTAAACTGGCCTTCTGCATAGATCTGTGATAACTGTGGAATGGATTTGGAGATCGAGGAAGGAGGGGACACTACTATCATTAGTTTGGTAAGCACATTGAAAAATTGTGAGACCTGCAGAGATGCCAGTCACTTCCGTATCCAAAAAGGCAGTAATTTTCCATTAAAAACTGAAACCTCAATTTATATAATTACATATTTTGCCTTTAAAGAATAAAAATGTACCAGGAACCTGGGCAATGACTATTACAGAACATTGCTTCCTGCTGCATGGGGCCTTGGAATAGAAAAGAATAAATAGCCCTTTCTGATAACATAAAAATATAACCAGCTGTGTAAAATGATAAATATATTTAGAAGTTACGGATGGCCTGATAACCAGCAAATTATACACTGTGGGAGTTGGAAGTCTAAGATACGGGACTACGTTTTGACTTTTTGCTGTATGTGTAGATGGGGTTTATGCCAGAGCCTTTGTTTACACTGAAGCACAGTAGCACTGGGTTTAGTCAGTATGAGTCATCAGGTTTTTCCCAAAGTAAGGTATTCTAGAATAACTGTGGGCTGCTTTATTATACAAGTCCACAACAGTCCCTGAATTTGGCTTCAGTGGAAATAAGGGTAAGAACAGAACAGAGTCTGAGTTGAGGTTTTCAAAGTTCGGCTTACATGGTTCAACCAGAGTGATAAGCATGAAAATGGAGAGTTGTTTTATGTTCCAAAAAGATTTCTTGCTTTGTATGTGGATTTTTTTGGTTTTACTTTTACAGTTTGAGTGAAATATCTTAGCCAGTGTTCCTGCATTCTGTGATTTAGTAATTATTGTTAAATTTGTCTATTACACTGTTACCTGTTGAGTGGTTGTACTTTTCCTACACTCCTGACTGTGTAATGTGAAAGAAAAAGGAGTTAAGAAAATAAGAGCATAACAAGATGTTTACTACTTTGCACCATAGGAAAATCTGTGGCCAATGATCTGCATGGTCAAAATGAGTGTGACTAAAAAGCAGGGGAAAGAAATAAGGAACTTGCTGTGTGAGCCCTTTTGGAGAAGACAGAACAGCAAGTCCACAGTTGCTGTAGTTGTGTTGTGGGGATTCTCTTCAATCATGTTTAATTTAAATGTTTTGGACCAAATTATGGTGAGGAAACTGTGGCAGAGCACTTGGGGACCAAGGTTTGGGTTTAATACAGCAGCAGGTGAGTGTTCAGGAGTAGGAGGTCACCAGGGCCATAAAATTCCCAATTGCTGGCACTCAGACAATGTGTTAAATCCTTTGAAGTTTACCTCTACCAGTGTGGACTCTAGAGCTGGCTTCCCAAGGGAAACTTGTGCCTTAAGGATGGATTCTGGTGGGAGTTCTGAAACAAAGGACTTGAAAATGACTAAAAGGTGAACCTTTGAGGAGACTGGGTAACCCTTGGGGGGTCTGCAAGGAAGCAGACTGCATCAAGACTGTACCTATATAACTACTTGAGGGAAATTCAAGACTTAGATAAAATCATGTACCTTTTAAGGTCTTGTTATTTAACACATTCACTCTGTTGGTTAGATTACTGTGGATAAACCAACAGTACTTTGGCTTGTGCAAGCTGCCCACAGTCATTGCATTTATCAATTCATCAAACCTCTCCAGAGAGAGGTCTGTAGCAGGGACTGAACCCAGTTGAATCTGCTGAGAAAAATGTTAGCTAGTAAATGGGAGGTTAGGGGCTCTAGCATAGTAATTGAATCTCAAAGCAGGGAGGATCACGATATTCAATTCTGAGAAAGTATAAGGCTGTCACTTGGAAAAGAGGTTCATGGAGAGAATGAGAAGTCAGATACAGCTTTCCCCATGAATCAGCAAACAGGACCACTGTCTCTATAATATAAAAACTTTTTTTTTGGTTTCCAGTCCTTCGTATGGATGCATTTTGTTGCTGTTGTGAGAAATTTAGCAATCTAAGTTTTCAGTAAAAGATAGGTGTCTCAGTTCACCATTTATCTCAGCAATTTATAGTAAAATAATCTGAGAAAGCAACACTGATAGAATTTTTTAATGCCTGTTGTGTATAAATTTGGATATTCATTGCTGCCTTTTATATTATTAGTAAATTGTGTACTATTTTGGCATGAAGCAGTTTAGTGTATTGGCATATCTTTTTGGAAGAGCATTGTGATGTGTTTAATTTAATTTCAATTTATCTCTTGGAGAAAAAAACAAGAAGGTTATTGGAGATGGAATTTTCAAAAGTTGTTACCAAGATTGATAGTTTTTTAAATTGGTTTTAAGTATTTTGAATTTACAGCTATCATTATGTTGCAAAATAACATTGACTTTGGAATGACTTACTTCCTTGTGCAGTGTTTCAGAAAATACTATGACAGCTATAGTTTTATAGTGAACATAAAAATCAGTGAGGTACGTTCAGTGAGGTGAGGTTAGCGTTGGAAGTTTTATTAACAAAAACTTTATGTATTAACACATGAGTTACAATTCCCATGAGTTTTTTGAAATTTGCTGGAACTAAACAGAACATTAAATTCTGAACTTTGGACGAGTCACTTAAAACCACCTAATTTTAGTCCTAGAAGTAGCCAAAATGTGCATATGACTAAAACAGTTTTTATACACTTGGCTGTATTGTTAATCTGGATATGATCAGAATTCCTTACTGCAGATGATCCAGTCTACACTGTATTCACTATGACTAAAGGAGTAATTTTTATTCTTGATTTAAAATTTCTTCTAGCTAAGCCATTTTCCAGTGCTGTTTGCCCACACAACGTTACTTACATGATGAGAGGGTGTGATAACCAAGATGTTGGCTTAGAGGAGAGGAGAATGAAAGGAGCGTCAGCCTCCTTTGCAGCATGAAGGGTCTGCTCAAAGCATCTTCATTAGCTTGGAGTCTGCAGTGGCAGAATAGATGTCATGCATGGAATATCTGTGTCAAATTCCAAAGGAATAGCCCTGTTAGTTTAGTCCAGCAAAAAAACCAAGGAGTCGTGTGGCACTTAAAGACTAACAGATTTATTTTTCGCATGAGCTTTTGTGGGAGAAAATCCCACTTCGTCAGATGCTTCAAAGATGGGTGAACTTACAGAATGGAATGAAAATAAATGCAAGGGGGTGTAAAACATAGGATCAGGTCATACAGTAACAGCAAATCAGAGCAGTTGTTAGGTTCAAACCGTGGGAAGCCTGAAGTCAAATTACCTTTTGTAATGGGAAAAGAACCCACAGTCTCGATTCAGTCCTGCTTTCATAGAATTTAGCTTGCATATTAATTCGAGTTCAGCTGTTTCTCTTTGAAGTCTTGATGTCCCAGCCGCATCTCTGAGGACGGTCATTAACAAATCATTTATCAAGTGATTAGAAAGATGGAAGTTTTGTTTACAAACTGTGTTCTGTCCTAGATCTCGGACTGCCTCCCACCCCAGGCTAGCATTTAGTTAACTGCCATAACTCTTTCTCCCGTCTGTCAATATCCTTTAAGTATTTATTGTTTAAGTATTAAAAGGAGGATGCTAAATCAGATTATGTCTTTAATAAACTAACAACTCTTTAAAATGAAAAGATGAATTAAAAATCCAGCTAGGTCTGTAACTACAAAATTTAAACTTAGCACCAAAGCAGTGAAGTTAGTATTTCTGATTTTCATACTTCAGGAACTTGGCTTGATGCAAAAGAGCAGGGTCAGCCTGTTCCACACAAATTAGGGGGAATCCATTATTATATGCTTATCAAAATACCTAGTGTAACAAAGCCGGGGCTGATGGTTATAGAAGGGTGATTGAGGGTAGGTTTGTCAACCCCAGAATGCTGAAAGCCCTGTTCCCAGCAGGGGAAACAGCTGCAGGGCAATCAGAGATGGCTGAGCCCAATTAGGGGCTGCCCAGGCCCTATAAAAGCCACACCTCCTCTAGCATACAGGGAGGGAAGAAGGATAGGCGTGAAAGGAAGCCTCAGAGGCTTGCCTCAGGTCTAGGAAGCCAAGAAGCTGGAGTGGCAGCACAGAGAAGGAAAAAAGAAACCCCTCTCAGCAGCTACCAGAGCAGGCACACCCCTTCCCCTCCCCTTTCTATAAGGGGAAGGGGAATACCAGAAGCCTTACCTAGAGGGCCTCCAGCGGGAGGGACTGGCAGCCTGCAACACTTGCCTGGGTAGGGAGACCCAACCAGGTGGCTGATTTACCCCAGGCCTGAGATGCCAGGGAGGATGGATGAGGTGCAGCACTAGATATGCCATGACAGTTAGGCGAGTGCTTATGAATCCTATAAAGCATGTAAAAATATCTCATTAAGAAGAATCTTGTACCTTTTTGTAACTTAAAAGTTTTAATGCAAATTTAGGTATTGAAAGTTTTTTAAAAATCATGATCCTTCTTCTTGTGTGAGGCAGACTACGGTACTCATATGGAGCTTTATGGAATTCAGTGGAAGTTTGTATGAAAGCAGGGGTTCAGTTATGTGTAGCAAGTAAAAGGACTGGGGCCATAGATCCTAAAACATTATATGATACATTGTTATACAAATCTGTGCCATTTATCAGTCATGAGGATCATTATCATGGGTAATATGGATTAGGGAACTGCTGTGCAGAGTAGGATCATTTTAGCAACCATAGTGCATAATTTTTTGTTAAAAATATTTTAAAGAGAAGATTTAGTCTTCTGGAATGATACATCAGGGAGCTGGTTATTCAACTTACCAACTGATCAGGAATTCAGTATCTGAAAACTGCATGACCGATAATAAATGTATCTTTTTCATCTTTCCACATATTTATTTATAATATGAGCTTTCGTGGGAGAACATCTGACTTCATCAGATCCTTTGAAGATGGTAAACTTGCAGAATAGGAGGAAAATAAATTCAGGGACACATTAGTCATAGGATCAGGTCAGGCTTTGATGGCAGATCAAAGCAGTTGTTAAGATTCAAACACTGGGAAACAGCACATAGAGGAAGGTGAGGTCAAATCACCTGTTGTAATGAGAAAAAAATTTGTAGTCCCTATTTAGCCCTGAGGCAATGGTGTCAAATCTACATATGAATTCCAGTTCTGCAGTTTCTCTTTGAAGCTTGGATAAAAAGGCTGAAAAGTGAAGAATTCTCATTTTTCATTCAACACAGTACAACTCAGAGTTCTTGTATAAAAAGTTGTTTATACATTGGCATATGCACACACACATATATTTGATACTCCAATATGAACCATGTTCCAATTCTTTTCTGATCATATTTAAAATGCAGTTGATCTAAGAGGAAGAGAAGGAGAATCAAAATGCCATAGTTTTTTATAGAATGCAGCAGTAAGCTTTTTGTTATTTTGTGTTAACACTTTTAGGAAAGAGAGTGATAATTTGTAAGCTCAGAAAATCAACTTGGGTGTATGCATGGTACTCTTTTGCTTCATAGCATGTACAAACAATGAAGATGATTTAACAGCTTTTGGTTTCACACCATTTAGAAGCTGAGATTTGACTTACAAAATGTTATACTTGCCTAGTATCAAGCGGATAGTATGCTATAAAAGGTTGAGTGTGGTTTAGGTGAGGTAGCTTAACTTTCAGAGAAATGCAAAACTTTGGGTTCATGATTGAGAGAAAAATTCAAGGCAGGAGAAAAATACCCTTTGAACATAGGCAGACAGCAGAGTATGAGGTACAGGTCTGTTCACAGCTCACCATTGGGAGAGGAATGGAAAAAGTCCTAGTAGTGTAACAGACCACATGGAAGAATGTGTTGTTTCTGCCAGCCTTTGGAAGAAGCAGCAGTCACTACTTCAACTGTTTCCTCCCCTAGTGGATAGGGAGGGATGGAGGGTGTGTGTGTGAGAGAGAGAGATTACAGCAATTTTCCCTCCATCCTTTTCTTTTAGCAGCCAGAAAGGTGAAGGGTATATTATAGTGGCGTGCAAATTGTGCTTTGTCTAGTATCTGCCTTAGATCTGCAGTGTTTTTTCTATTACCTGCAGATTTTAATCTAAGTTCTCATATGTGCTTGTATGTAAAGTGTCTAGCAAACATTTGGTGGTGTATTGGTAAAACATGGCAATAACACACACAATTTCTGCACAAGCAAAAGAGGGGTTGTTGGAACGGATATTGACAGGCAGGCATCACTGTAACATTACTACTTTGTTCCAATGTCCTACTTTGTTTTCATGCTTTTATTTGCAACCATTAGAATTGGGGACTTGCCCCCCCCAAAATAGAATTTTGAAATAGTGTCATACTTACAGACTGCAACAGCTGGAAATTTAGGCACAAGATTATAGTGACTAAGTTTAAATTTATCTGCATTGTGTCAGATCCAGCTTCTGGCAGAGAGTGGAATTCATCTTAGTGAAAGAGCCTTTACATGGGAAACTGTGATGCCCTCATTTGCAGTGTACAAAACCAATATGGGCCTTGAACAGAAGTCAGGACTGAGAGATGGTGAAAATATTCTTATGGACTTGATGTGGGGTTCTGTTGGGCTAACTTAGCAGTTAACTTTCAAAAGCGAGTTGGGAGGTAGAACATCATGGATCACACCCACTTCAAATTTAGCTAAGAGGGTGGACTGGCTATAGAGGGAGGTGTGTGCTATACTACTTAAGACAGTCAAACTTCCCCTGAATAGGTGAGGGTTACTGCAGGGGCTGAGCAACCCTTGCTTCCTCTTAACTTCCTGTGGAACTGCTGATGCTCAGCACTTCTGAAAATCAGACTCAAAAAGTCTTCCTGAGGAGCAACGCTTTCAAAGCTCTTGCTGCTGTGATGCCTTCCATGCACTCAGCTTGCAGGCTAGTGCCTTAAAGGCACAATAGAGCCTTAAATTAGGCATTTTCAAACCATGGATTGGGACACGGAACTGGGTCATGGCACCGCTTGCTGCCATCACCAGAAGACTGGAATGCATTGCTGAAAGAAGTAATTTTTGGGTTGTGAGGATAAAAGATTTTTTCAACTGGGTCCTAAGGAAAAAAGTTTGAAAACTATTGCCTTAAATGATTTGCTCAGGGCAACATAGCAAGTCTCCTGTATTTAAGTCTGGATGTTCTGTAGAAGGTTACCAGCAGATTTTTGTTTTGTTTTATTTAAAAGTCATGTTAAGGCTTGAATTTTGTTTGTATAATTCTTGTGAACTGTAAGATCAGTTGTTGTGATATTGTTCTTACTCAAAATCTTTATTGTATTTTTTTCCTCTTTTCTTTGTATAAATTGCCCTGTAAATCTTTTTCCCAGTGTATAGAAAAGCAATGAGCCATTTTAAGAGCAGGAAGAACACGCATCTTGAGATTCAATAGATCATCTAAATTGGTCCCAAACTGAGTTTTAAAAATGGTTTTGCAAAGACTTTTGTTCAGAATAAATTTAGCATTACAAAACTCACAATATAAATCAAAATGAATCTGATTTCTTTGCAGATTATTTTGTGCTTCAACGGTGTGCTGTTTCATCTATAGAAAAAAGGCTGGTTGATTGATTAATGTACATGACTCTTTCTGACTAGGTTTCTTGCATTGCTTAAAAATGCTAACAAACTTTTTTCATTAATTATAGGCTATTTTATTATAAATTAAATCTCTCTTTTCCATAAAACATTGATGTAACTACAAATTCATTACTTTGTGCTATTGCAGATTTTATATTTGAATTTTAGATTTGTAAATCTAAAAGTTCTCATTTGTTTGAGCTTCTGCAAACTCCCTGCTGGAGGGAAAATTGTTTTGGGACTACAGTGCCATATACTACAAACATACAGTAATGTCTTCTCCGACTGGAGCGTACTGCTGAGCTTAGCCTGTTGAGATCCATTTAACACATACACTGGGTGATATCTGGGAGAGAGCTATAAAGGCAAGAGAGGTCAGAAAAAGTTTACCTTTATGCAGCAAGTATTGTGTGTTAATCCCAATTCTCTAACTTCCATGTAATGATAATGCAAGCTCTATTCACCCCCAAATCACCTCTGTATGCTTTCCAGACTATAGACAGGAACTGTCTTCACTCTGCAGAGGAGAAAAAGCAGGCCTTGAAAGTAGGCATGTAACAGGTATCTTCTTTCCACTCCAAGAGAGCCCCAGCTAAAAGTTTGGACTTAGTGGCTGGTCTTCTGGAAAAACAAACAGAAATAGTTCAATTCAGAGTAAATTGTTTTTATTTCTGAATCCCAGGCTAGACTTATATGGGAGTTTGGGGTGAGCAAGGTATGTAGAATTGAATCCATAAAACTTAGCTTCGACAGCAGTTTGATTTTATTAATCTCCAATGACATTTAAAAAGTAGGAATTTCTGACAAGGAACTTCTGAATGGATTCATGTGAGAGGATCAAATTTTATGTACAGCTAGTCTATCTTACAAGTTCTATGGCTATAATAGATTTTCCTGTGAGTTATCTAATTCATGACTGACTACAACATGCATTATTACTTTTTTAAAAATTAAATCTCAAAGAATACTCCCAAAAAACTGCAAAATTTTTTTCAGTGTTTTAGCTATTTTGGTGTGAAAATAACAGAGTAGGGAAGAAAATAACTTGTTATAATGTCACAATACCTTTGCCCCATTCTCCTGGCCACAACTTCCCCCTCCCCATCTGTACTGCCATGTTTCTGCTTCCTGCATCATAGCTAGTGACATTTCAGCGCAGAATGAATATACAGAGAGACCTGTTTAAATGATAATTCAAGGGACAAGTGTAATTTGTAACTCCTGTTTAAGTAATAGTGGTTAAAGTTAAGTGCTATTAAAGTGCTTTTGTGAGCTGGGGCCAGGATTATGATTTAATTGTTTCATTTTAAAAGTATGATTTAATAAAGAACTAAAATAAACACTTGGGCTTATCTTACTCCTTTCTCTTTGGCTTCCACTTTAATCCACTAAGTTCCCCTTTCCATAAATGCAATGCTTAGGTTGAGAAAAAATGGAGATGCATTTAAGGGGTATGCTTTCCAGTTCAGTCTAATTTCTGCTATTTCTTTTTTCCAGTTCTGCTTTATTTACTATGCTGTCTATGCAACTTAAGCTCCCATTTTTACTGTGTTTTCCAGCAGAGATGTTTTGTTTGCTTTTTCCATTTCAATAACATTCATGTATAAGTTTTTCATTTTTGCAGAACATCAAGTTTGGCACAAGTTACATGGTGTATTTTGGATCCTTATGTTCCACAGTCATTCCAGATGCTAAATCATGCCAGTGTTGGATCATTTAATTTACATATTGTTCATATTCTTTTGTTCTACGTATAATGCAGTTTGTTTAAATCTTATATTATTACATTTTCTAGTAGTTTTTTCTGTTTAGTCTGCATGACTTCACTTCCACTTTCCCTCCACATCATCAGAATTTACAGTATCTATCTATCTATCTATCTATCTATCTATCTATCTATCTATCTATCTATCTATCTATCTATCT
>ML681973.1:25084210-25148433 GCA_007922195.1 Podocnemis expansa
TCTATCTATCTATCTATCTATCTATCTATCTATCTATCTATCTATCTTAATTGAGAAGCTTTATTATCTCCTATGGCCTTGGTTCATTAACACACTTATGCATGTGCCTAAGTATTTTGCTGAATCTGGGCATTTACTATTATTTTCAGGAAGCTGTGACAAATTCTTTTATGTCTAATGTCTTTGATTATCATAAATCATGACACAATAAGGAAATTTCAAACACAATGAAGCCTGATTGCTAATGGCATGGATAGTAAATATGTCCTAAGTAATGTTAGTGCAGCCTGTGTGTTCCTACAGAATCCTGTGAACCTCTTCCCCTCCCATTCAAGACTATGTAGCCCAAATCCTATTCTACTTATAGACATATAATACCCTGTGACAACTCCTGGATAGCAATGGTTTACATAGAAATGTCATATCAGAAAAGCATTTACTGTGTAGTGCAATAGTTGATTACCGGTAGTCCTTTTTGTAAAAGGCACACTGTTGTTTTGCTTTTTACTCATCTCCCTCTTTCCATCTTTTCTATTCCCCTGTCTCCCACTGGTATTTGCTTGTCTGTCACCCTGATCCTCTGTCTTTTTATAATGAAAGTCCTGTGACAAGTTAAAGAGTAATGCATTTCATAAATTTTCATGGACTGTAACACACTACATCAGATGCAGCCCACATGGTTGCAACCCATGAAAGCTTATGTCCAACAAAATTTGTTAGTCTTCACAGTGCCACTGGACTTTGTTGATTTTGCTATATAGAGACTAATACAGTGACCCCTCTGGAACTTATCTTTCTTTTATGTACTTGCTGACTACCTGGTTCTACTCTCCATTTTGCATGTTGCTCAGATTCTTGGTTCTCTGGTTTCTGCCTAGACATCTGGCCATCCTCTCCCATGCTTACCCTGTTTATGCTGCCTTATTTTATTCTCTTCACTAGACATTCCTTTCCCTTTGATTACTCTGAATAATGGCTGTCTGCTTCAACTTCATTTATACCTGTGGTCCCTGAAGATCACTTTGTTCCTCTTCTCTTATTTCTGTTGTAGACAGGTAGGTTGGTTTCCCCCCTTCTTTCCAGGTGTTTTTACAGATATCCAGACTCCTAACTGCAATGAAAAATCTAACTTCCTGTAGAAACAGCTGTACTCAAGTAGAAAGCAGTATAAATGACCTACCAATTCTTTCCAGACCACGCAGAAGTGCTCTGCTGACCATAGTTTGACAATCGTTCAAATATATATTTTTATCTTACTAATACATTCCACCAACAACCTATGTAAAGGGAACATCAGTTTGGGTGGTTGTGCACTCAAAAAACCAGAAAATAACAAAGTTCAAGTTGTATATGCATTTTGTTCTCTGACTCTTGGGCTGCATATGGGGTAATCTTAATGTTCTATTAATTTTTTTCCTGGAATTTCATAGTTTTGTTTTAAAACAAAAATACAAAGGAAATTCCATAACATAGAACAAATTGGTTAGATGCCACCTCAAAAGTTAGAGGAAAGAATCTGTCTCCTTCAAGGCCTTCAAAGATATCCAAACTTTATTTCACAAGATTTGCTATAACTAGAGGAAGATAGGATGTAGAGTGAAGAAGGTAAAGGTTCACATTGAAACCCTTCCTTTGTTCAATGGGACCTTCACTAATTATGTCATTCACATATATAGTAGCTAGGTATTGCATAGGCAGGATGACCTTCTCTAGCTGTGCACTTCGGGTATGTCCACACACAGCTTTTAGATTGAAATAATGCTGGTTATTTTGATCTAAAAGAGTTTATGTCCGCACGATGTTTTCCTTGAATCGAAATAAGGAGCTCCTTTATTTCGATTCAGGGAAAGTTAGAGCGATTCCTTAAAACCTGGTTTTAAATCGAAACATTGCTTAAACCGAAACAGTTGTTTCAAAATAACACGGTTCGGACGTGTTATTTCGAAATAACTGTTTAAATCGATTCCAGCACCAGTTCCCTTCCTCCTCCCAGGCTGCCGCTCCCCAGAATTGAACTAGCAAGTCCTGTGTCTGGACATGTTAGTTCGATTTGGGGTTTTTTGGTGTGGACCTGTTAAATCGATTTAGCTTAAATAGATTTAATGATTTTTATATCGATTTAGCTTATATAGATTTAACTTAAATCGATTTAACCACCTAGGTGTGGACATAGCCTTCATGACTTCAGCAAGAAAACTCAGGAAGAGTAAAATGCACCTCATATTCATAGATTACTGTTTTCAATGGTCTACAAATTTATCAGATCAAAATGAACTTTTCTAGATTATTGATAGGCTACTCAGTTAATGAAAGCTGTTCCAATGTCTAATATGCATTTAAGTTAGGGACCCAATGTTCACTGTTTTAGAGCTGTTCAACGAAACAACACCACATCTCTAAAGGATAATGTTTTAATGAGAAACCATTAATTTCATTCTCTAAAAATTAAGCTTTGGGCAGAGACCTGAATCTGGAAATTTTACTCCGAAAAATGAAGGTTTCATAAGCAACAGAATACAGGGAATTAGACTGGAAAAAATTATGTGATCTTTGCTATTATTTACTAACATTCTTTCCTTAAAGTCTTTGTGTTTCATTTATTGACTGCAGGTTGATGCCTTGAGATTACGACTAGAAGAAAAAGAAACTTTTCTTAACAAAAAAACAAAACAACTGCAAGACCTCACGGAAGAGAAAGGAACCTTGGCTGGAGAGATTCGAGATATGAAAGACATGTTAGAAGTAAAGGAAAGAAAAATCAATGTTCTTCAGAAAAAGGTAAGACTTCTAACAAAAGAATATGTTTTAAAATTCATGAGAGACTATCAAATGCATAGAATCATAGAAACTGGAAGGAAGCATGAGAGGTCATCGAGTCCAGTCTCTTGCCCTCATGGTAGGACCAAGTACTCTCTTAAGCCATTCCTGACAGGTGTTTGTCTAACCTGCTCTTAAACGCTTCCAATGACGGAGATTCCATAACCTGCCTAGGCAGCTTATTGCAGTGGTTAATCACCCTGACAGTTAGGAAGTTTTTCCTAATGTCTAACCTAAACCTCCCTTGCTGTAATTTAAGCCTATTGCTTCTGGTCCTATCAACGGTGCTTAAGGAGAACAAGTTTTCTTCCTCCTTCTCGCAGCAATCTTTTAGGTACTTGAAAACTTCATTTCTTGTTCCTTTCTTGCAGTATAGTGCTTATAATAAGATATAAGTACAATAGGGTTTAAGACTGCAGTACTTACTTGGGAAGTAGATTTTACTGACATGATTTGTCCCATTGACTCCAGTGGGCCTATTGCTGTAAGGATTATTTATATAGTGAAGTTTTTGGGATTGGGCTCACCATCTGAATTATTAAATTCAGAATAAAGAACACCCCATGATCTAGTTTATACAAAATTAATAAAGTTAAGAAAAAAATCTTTACTAAATTCAGAGAAAGTTCTTTGATTTTCAAAAATTCTTTGACTTTTGTTAGCTTTACACACATTGAATCGTGTCACTGAAATGCACAGGACTTCTTAAGGAAGAAGGTACTATTCCAGGGGCTGGTAATCCCCTGGCACCCATGCCAAAAATGGTACGGGGGCCAAGCCTGAGCAGCAAGCAGTGCTGCTCAGGCTTCCCTGCTGGCTTTGCTCCCCCAACGCTGTGCAGCTGGGCAGAATGAGCTGTGTGCTGTGGCTCCAGGCCAGCAGAAGCCATAGCGTGCAGTTCCCAGCCCCCTGCTGGCCTCACCCCATGGTGGGCAGAGCTAGATGGGAGTGGGGCAAGGCAGCCTCCCCCCCCGCTTCCGGCTCCGACCATGAAGCTGAAAGCTGCCTGCTGGTGGGGGTGAGAAGCGCCTCCTCCTGGATCTGGAGGCCGCCTGCCAGTTGGAGGAGAGAGGCAGCTCCAGCTGGAACTAGAGGCTGCGGGGAGAGAGGAGGCCCCAGCTGGGACCCAGAGGGCCTCCCGCTGACGAGAGCGGGAGCTGGCTCTGGCCCCGGCCCCTTTTGGCCCTGTGCCCAGCACCCACTGAGGGTGTGATGGGCAGGGCTGGCACGGGGGTTGGCAACAGCTGCCAACCCCTGCACTATTCTATGACAGGCTGACAGAATCTGGCTCAGACTCTTTCACATTTTTGTATTTCACATTTTAAAGATTTTAAGAAAAACTTATTAGGGAACCTAAATTCTTTGGGCTCTTTGTATGTACAAAGCACAGGATGTGAAATGTAAGAAAAGAAAGATACTCTCCAAAGAAGATAAGAAGTCCCATTACAGACCAATTTACTTCTTTTCTACCTCCAATTTTTTTTTAAATGGCAATTTTTCCATGGTATCTGATAATTTACTTTATTTGGGAATTGTCCACCAAGGGAAGGAAAGCTGCTATCATAGTATAGCATCTGTTTTATATGCAGTGTATCTCTATATAAAACAGAAGAAAGAAAAGAAAAAACAAGGTCAACTAGTATCTGGAATCAAGTATGTTTTTAATGTATATTTTAAAATTAACAAATTTATTTTCCATTTGTAACTTATCAACAGGAGTCCACTACCTGCTTTCTTATGTATAGTATCTCTAAATGACACATTTCTTTAAAATATCCTGGCATACTCAGGAATTGAGAACACTGTCCTTGTAGGCCCAGGAAGTGAGGGACTGAGTTCAAGACCAAAATTTGGCCCCCTGATCTCTGTTTTTGTTTTATGGAATTAAGAAAAACAAGTTGAGATTTCAACTGTTTGCAACCTTGATAATGTGGAAAATATCAAATCTTAAGCCTGTTATTGATCCTGGACTGAATATCATTTGTTCTGGTCCTCAAATTAGGATAACTTTGAAGAGGAATAAAGGAAAAGATGGCGTATGGCTTATTGTTGAGGGGGGAAAAATACAACCATGGGAGTTAATTGAAGCTGGTCAGAGGCTTGGAATGTGACTATAATTAGTCCTGGAAGATATAGATTACTAGATAGTGTGGAACAGGTGGGTATTATAAATGTAATTTATGACAGAACTATCATAAGCAAACTAGGGACATGTGGTCCAGATGAAATTGCTATAAGGTGGCTGCATACCTGGAAAACTGTACTTGGGGTACCTTACATGTTGCCGAGATCCAAAGATGAAGCTGTGTTAGTCTAGTTTAGTAAAACAAACAAAAAAGGAGTCCTGATGAAGTGGGATTTTCTCCCATGAAAGCTCATTCAAAAAAATAAATCTGTTAGTCTTTAGTGCCACAGGACTCCTCATTTGTTTGTTGTACTTGGAGTAGTAATCAGTGATTCGCAATCAAACTGGGAGGGCATCACTGGGTTTATCCTGGTTCCCACACTAATCAATATTTTAATTAATGATTTGACTAACAGAATGCTTATAAAATAAGTAGATGATCTTGAGCTGTGGAGGACTTGCTAACATTTTGAAGGACAGAATTAGAATTCAAAAGGACCTTTATAAACTGAAGAATTGGTCAGAAATCAACAAGCTGAAATTCAATAGAGACAATTGCAAAGTACTACACTTACAAAAGAAAAATCAAATGAACAAATACAAAATGGAGAATAATTGGGTAGGTGGTGTATTTCAGAAAAGAATCTTGGAGTTTTAGTAGATCCAATATTGAATATGAGGAAACAAAATGTGATTCAGTTGTGAAAAAACTAATATCCTTCTGAGGTGTACTAACAGGAGTGTTGTAAATAAGATGTAATAGGTAATTAACCTGCTGTACATGGTACTGATGAGGACTCAGCTGCAGTATTGTGTTCAGTTCTGGGCACTGTACTTTAGGAAGGATGTGGACAAATTGGGGAGAGTCTGGAGGGCAGCAACAAAAATTAGAAAAGACTTAAAATATCAGATCTGTGGCGAAAAGTTGAAAACTAAATAAAACTGGGCACGTTAAGTCTTGAGAAAAGAAGACTGAGATGGGGGAGCTGATAAGTGACTAAATGTGTTAAGTCTCTTACAGAGATGACAATGATCAATATCAGGAAAAGCTTTCTGACTATAAGGGTAATTAAGCTCTGGAACAGGCTTCCAAGAGATCTGGAGGAATCTCTCTCATTGCAGGTTTTAAAGAACAGGTTCTTGTCAGGGATGAGTATACTTGATCCTGCCTTTGCGGGTGGGACTAAACTTGACCTCTTGTAGCTTAACATTTCTGTGATTCTGACATACAGTGAATGCATGCTCTTGAATATACACTATATTGCATTTTTTCTGTTTGTCGGTGTATGATAAAGGTACAGTAAATTGTCTACATACTGTACATACTATAAAAACCCCTGGGCTACCTAATGTGCCAAACAGGTCTTGATTACATCTGATCCAAAGTTGTATGCTTTTTATATCAAACTAACGAAGATGCAGTGTCTGTTCTTTTATGTCAATACATGTATAAAGAAATAGACCTGCACACTTCACATTATCAAACTTCTTACTGAAGATAACAATTCTGGCATTGCACTACCAGTCCAAACTGAATCCCAGAGTGAACTCATACTACAGTCTGGTAAGTGCTTCCCCTGGGATGTACATGGCATACAGTGCAAGAGAGAAATCCTGATAAGAGCTAGTTGCAAAATGAGTTTGTACTGTATTGGTTCTCTAACACAGGATTGGTTCCTGACTTTATTTTTCTGATGTTTCTGATATTATATAGCTGTTGGTTTACACTGCCATGCCCAGACACTGTTATTGTGTAAATATCATAATTTTATTTGTATGGTAGGGTTTAATATGTGGAAAATTCAATTTGACCTTTAGGTTAGATGTACAGCTTAGTATGAGGCCATCAGCAGTGTATGAACATGTTTAGCATTAAATTCATTCACTAATGATTTATCTGAAGAAAGTTTAAACTGGAACATTATCACCCTTTGTCCCCAATTGTTTAAATTCAGATCATGATGCTATGAAAGAAATTTTCTCTGTTTTATTTTCCTTATGTCTGGTGTACAGTCATAAAGTTGAAATTCTGTATTATCAGAAGTGCAGATTTTTTTTCTACAGAAAGCTAAAATGTTAATCTCTCTATTGAGCCCACCCATATTTAGACTGATGGTGCAGAATATCTTCTTTAAAAAATAATTTGTCTCCCTTCCCCTCCCCACACTTGACCCAAAGGCTGTGTTCACACAGCCTCCTTATTTCGAAACAACAGAGGTTGTTTCGAAATAAGGTTTTGGCTGTTCACACGACGCACAGTTGTTTCGAAACAAGTTAAACCTAGCCTGTGGGTGAAACAATGTTGTTTCACAACTGTTGTTTCGAAACAACGCCGTGTGAACGTGTTGTTTTGAAACAACGGTGGTTTCGAAACGATTTGTTTCGAAACAACCGTTGTCTGAACATGTTGTTTCGAAACGATGGTGAGTCGTTTCGAAATAACTGTTGTCCGGAATTGCTATTTTGATTCCGGCTTTTTTTCCTTATTTTGAATGAACATTTTGTTCATTCGAAATAGGTTGTTTTGAAATAAGTGTTATTTCGATATACGGTTGTTTCAAAACAACCGTATCGAAATAACTGGCTGTGTGAGAACACAGCCAAAGGGATGTCTCACTCCTTCTCCAGGACCCAGTAAATGATTTTATCCTTTGTCTACTAGAGATGTGGAAGACTTTAGTCATATTCATGCCCCATAGACTTTTATATTCTGCCTCAAAAATTTAGAAAGTTTGGCCATAAGGTGTTTTTTCAATATTTATTCAGGGAGCCATGTCTTATATTTTTTCAATGCTACAGTATTCTGTAGAAATAGCTCCAAATACTACAATAAGATTTTTGGACAAGTTCTGTAAAACTGGCAATTCTCAATTTTTTTTCCATTGTGCAGACCAAACTTTAATAGTAAGATTGGCTCATAGACAGCCTCACTGCCTATTCGTGACCACATGACATCATTTTAGCATCTACAGGAATAGCTTACAAAGAAAAATTATATTTGGAAAATAATTAATTTGTATTTAGCTGTCGTTAATGCAGTAAGTTTTTTTAAAGTTAATTATGCTTTTTAGTCTTCATTTTGTTTTCTGCCTCATACCAGTTCCGCTCCTCTTTATAATCCAGCCTCTTTATTTTATTTGAGGTTTGCTATTACTAGGTTCCAGTGTCCTCTTCTTCCTTACTAAATACAACCTTGTCATCTGTCTCTCATGCTCCACTGGTGTTCAGTCATTAGTCAACTTTTCCCTCTGCTCCTTTGGACATCTCTCTCTCTCTGTGGAGTCTTTACTTCAGCTGGTGGCAGCCAAACATTTGAGTGCTTAAGATTTGAGGTTCACCTAGTAAGAACTGTATGTTCTTAATACACTATGTGAAATGGGATATGAATTTTTTCAGGTAGAACATAAGAGCTTCCAATGAAACAAATTATTGGTTCTTTTAGTCTCTTGCAGTGAATGGAATGAATTTGAAGAAATGCATGGTTGCCAAGTTATTCTCTTGAAGACACTGAATGCATGCATTTTAAAAATGTTCATTCTAGTCATTATTTGCTTCTAGGCAGGGCTAGGTTCTGGTATTTTTTTATTAATTCTGAATACCAACTGGTTCTGTAAGCAATCATCTTATTTCAGTGAAATTACTCTGAGTAATGTCTTACTCAACGTGAGGAAGAGTGGTAAATCTAGTCTAAAATTTTTGTTTTATATTGCTGATGTGGGACAGATTCTATCTTTAGATAATCTGTAAAGATATTTTGTTTTAATGGTTGCTTTAATAATTGAGAAGGCAGTGTTTGTACCACCACATTTAAATCTATTTCACAGAGTAAAATCTTGAAGCAGGACTGCAATGAATATATACATCTTAAAACCAAGTTGAAATTTATAGCTGCATTTATTCTCTCTATTTTTATCTGATCTTAATCTTCCCCATTTATAGAAGCAAAGGCTACAAAAAGAAAGATGGAAGAGTTTCATTTCCATTTGGAACAATTGTTCTTCTTGGAGCATAAAAATAATTCTTTTGCAGACTTACAAATAAAGATAGGAGAAAAAAAAACATTGGCAATATTTGACAGATAGGAGTCTTTCTGAAACATCTAAAACACTCCCCACAGAACTGATGTAATGAGGTCTGCAGCTAGGCATCTGAACACACAGTCAAATACAGTAAAGTAGTGGAGTAGATACTGAGTGGATAATGCATTTTCCTTTTACTCGTTATTTCAGTGAAGTTGTGAATGATATCCAAATAACAGATGAGGCCCTGAAATGTCTTATACGTTTACAACTACAACTGCATTATAGAATGTTACTCAGCAGATGCCATACACACATGAAAAAGCATACCTTTGACCAAATTGGAAAACTGTCATACTATTCAGAATAGCTGGCTGCTTAGGGCAGGCTCTGGGTTGGAGCAGTATGCACTTGGATGATTTGGATCAAGGTACATAGGCATGAAATAATAAACTTATGTCAATGTCAAAGGTGCAGTATTACTTAATATTTCTTTCTTTTAGAACATTTGGCACCAACATTTAATTTTAGTGCCAGTAAAACTAGGTATGCTGCTTTAATAGCTATGTTTAACCTGGCAAAGCTAGTCTTACACCTCATATCTGTCAGTGTAGCATGCAAAAGTCTTTGTGTGCTTCTTACCAATACGAACAAGTTCTACAACTACAGCCACAGTGCAGATTGAAAGGCTAAAGGACATGCGGTGTTATAAAAGACAGAAGTGTTGAAGTGGATGACAAGTCTTTTATGCTTTCCTGTGCTCCCAGTTTCCTCATGCATACAGTGGCTAATCCTGATATGTTTAGCCTATTGGGTATTCACAGATATTTGAAAGTCAGTTACCACCTTGTTGTAATTCTTCAGGGTGGGAAAACAGGTGCTATATAGAAAGAGAAGAAAGAAAAACATGCATTATTGGATTTTCTTAGGGCAAAAGCTTGTGGAAGTTCTTCTTTGGAGATTTTTTTTTGGGGTACAAAATGAGATGATAGAAATGGATAAAGAGAATATTTGCTTTTACCTATAACACAACTTCTCATGTAGAATGGTTATCTTTTCTATCCCTACATGTTTGTTTCATGATTAATGAAGTGCTCCATGACTTGGGCCTCACCTACCAGCTAATTATTATATTTCCTACACTCTCTAAAATCTTGGCTATAAGGTATTAAATAGAATGTGCGTGCTTATCAGCTGGTCCCTGCACACTTGGTGGTTTTAGGCTGTTGACGTTAAATTATATAATACTGTTCGGTAGCTTGCATGTTTTGCTGTTCAGTGTCTTCTAAAAGAGTAGATTTACATTTTGTCTGATTAAGACCAGAAGGGAACAAACAAATTGGTCTTAATTTTGAATTTGAAACCTTGAAACTATATTATCAATTTGTTTAGGCAAGGATTCTGACTGAGAAACACAAAACAGCAGAAGATTCTGAATTCAGAACATTCATGCATCAAAACAGGATGAACCAATGCACCTTAGGACCTGGCTTGCCATGTAAAGCTTAAGCACATCACTAATAGAGGTTGCATCAGAATTTTATAAATGTGCTGTGTGGTCTCAAAATCCCACTGCAGGCTGTTAACTATTTAATGGCAGCTGTTACAGTTGTTAGGGAAGAGTGGAAAATATTTATGCTCAGATTTTTACTGGTATTTAGGTATTGCTGTTGCTCAGTGTGGCGATTCCTAAGTGATTTAGGAGCCCAAATGTCATTTTCAAAAGTGATTTAGGCATGTAGTAACCTAAATCCAATTGATAAAAGTTTAGGTTACTAAGCATCTAAATCCCTTTTGAAAATGAAAATTAGACTCAGTAAAGCATTATAACACCAAGTGCAGCAATACCTAAATGCTTTTTAAAATCTGAGCCTTATTGTTGACAAGACACTGATGGCAGAGCACTGGATATTAATACAAACTGTGTCAAATGCTGTCAGAGAGCTCTTAAGTACATTGCTTGAGTTAAATATAAGCAAACCACAGTGCTCTGCATTTGTGCTAGAATGAGACAACAGATGCTGTGTAGTTGTTTCTTGAAACACACTAGTGCTGTGATAGCAGACTGCATATTTTTTTTAAATTATTATATGCAAGGTAATGATGACATCAGAGCTGTTAGGTGACTGTTGACTTGTGTATTATATGAAGAAGCAGCACCTGGAGCAGTCGATATTAGTTAAGTATCAAGGGGGCAGCCATATTAGTCTAGCTCAGTAAAACAAACAAGGAGTCCTGTGGCACTTAAAGACTAAGATAAATGTCTTCATGGTACTGACTTCCAGAAAGTGTGATCACTAAATAGTGATAGGTAAGCTATGCAGCACAAGATAACATTCCTTGGACACTCCAGGAAGAAAAGGAGGTACACGGACGAAAAATAGTTCTATTTAGGGCTATCAGTATTAATCCAAGAACATCCCTTTATGGAATTGATGTCAGCAGAATCCCCATTGGCCATAGAATGGAGCCCAACTTTCGAGGATTTAAGTAATACTTGTGAAACAAATAGAGGCTGGCAGAGTCAGGGCCAGCCCAAGTTTTTTTGGCGCCCTAGGTGCCTGTGATTTTGGCCCCCCCCCACCCCTGTGGTGGGCTGGGCTGGGTGGTGGGCTGGCTGGTGCAATGGGCTGTGGCAGGGAGCTGGTGCAGCAAGTTGCTTTAGGTGAGTGGCAGGCTGGGCCAGCCCGAAGCTGGCTGAGCCGCAAGCCAGCAGAGGGGCTCCTGTCCCCCTCCCTCCCATCCAGTGCTCCTAGCTCCCCCCGAGCCTGCCTCTAGCCCCCTCCCTTTTCTTCAGTGGGGAGCAGAGCCAGCTGTAAAAGCTTCTCGCCTTGCTGCACACTGGGCTACATGCCTGTGGGCTGCAAGGTGGTGCCCCCAAGTGTTTGGGACCCTAGGAGGCCACCTAAGTCGCCTCTATGGTAGGACTGGCTGTGTTCTGAGTACTTAAAAGAAAACCAAGAAAGTACAGGCTATAGCTAGAGAGGAAATGATTTTCCTATTTCACAATAATTTTTGAAACTTCAAATTTTTTTCTTTTTCACTGGGGTACAAGTGAGACCTTGCTAAGTTTTTCATGAAAATATGAAAGAGAATCACTCACTACTGAATAGCCACTAAGCCAATGGTTAGGGCACTTATTTGGCATGTGGGAGACCTACGTTCAGGTCCCTGTATATCCCACTTCTAAGATAACTGATATAATCAGTGAGTTTAAGTAGCAGCCCCATGAAAACTCTCCAAGCATCAGAGTTGATATTACTGCAAATAGTGAAAGCTGACTGTCTCTTTAGAATTGAGGAAAAGTTGATTGTGCCCTGTTTCTCATGCTCATTGTGTTGTTAGTACATGGTCTCACCAGTCAGCACATCCACACCCTCAGTAGCACAAAGTGATGACTCCTTTTCATTTTAGGAATAGCAATGATGTCAGGAGTTGTAGACTCAATGAATCCTGTTGTGTGGTTTGGAGATTGGCAGGTGTGGGGGGAGTCAGAAGAGGGTGTGAGTAACTAAGTAGAAATTGACAGTTACAACTGTGGACAGCATTAGAGATTATGCTGCAGTAGGGATTGATAGATTTTTGGCTTTTTATACCTCACACATGCATGGACCTATCTAATCCTCTCAGCTCTGTGTGGAGAATGCATCCAGGTGAGAAATAGGAAGCCTGTTATGTAAGGGACTTGGGAGGGAAAGGGGGAGAGTGTGTGTAGTTCTTTGAGACAGGAACTACTGTAAAAGGTGTTATATTTGTTATGTACTACTGCAATATTAATAATAATGGTAGATAAGTAAAATAAAGTGTGATTAAAATAATAACATATAAACAAAAGTTCACTTTTTGATGTGTAGAGGGCATACATGAAGGGAGCACAGGGAGATTTGATTTGATAGGGAATTTTAGAAAGGATAAGTAAATTATTTCTAAACAAGTTGTGCCCATTGTAAGCATATGGTAGCAAGCTGTGACAAAGATATTTTCAAACAGTTCATATAAAAATATGACTGTTTAATAGTTCAGAATTGTTTAGATAGAATATGCTGAAGTCCTTTTAATGACTGTACGCTAGTTGAAATTAATGATACCCATACATAAGGGTCTCATGCTACCAATGTCATGTATTAGAAGCTAGCTACCATTGGGCTCTGAAATGTCAATAGCAATTAATATAGTTTTTAAATAAGATACTGCATTTATTCATGCTGAGAAATGACTATCAACTTGTGAATTAACTACTAAGCTGAGCACAGAGAAATAATGGTAATATTCAATCAACTGGAGGAAATTTCTTCTGTAGAAATTTTGAGAGAACTAGGTTACATGTAATATAGCTAAGCGATGACAGGAGAGAGTGCATGTTTGAAAGATACTTAGGAGTGGAGGGAAATTATTTGGGTGGCATATAGAGGTACTGAATAAGTAAATATAATAGAATGTAATTAGGAAAAAGAAAATTAATTGAATCACATGAAAACTTACTAGGCTGTGGCATAGTTTCCCATGGGTTGTGGTAGAAGCCCTACTACTTGGGACTTAAAAACAAAACAAAACAGGAGAGAGCAGTACAAAATGTACTTGAGAGAATAATTTTTGCATTGGCAGAAGGATGTTCTGGATGATCTAACTTCTATCATTTCCTCATGTGCTAAGAATGTGTTGTACACTATGGATTAAATGGACTCTGAAATCAATGGAAAGTTTGCCTGTGACTTAAGTGGGGCCAAGATTTCCTCTTGTGTTCCAAAAAGGATTGGTGTAAGTGTCTGGAAAACAGCATGTGTAATGAAAAGCCCAAAAATCCTTAATTATAATATCTTCTCTGACAACTGACTGAAATGAATCTGCACCTATTGGCTGTTGATTTTGCTCTTAAAGCATTGATGTACTCACTGTGTTTCAGATCAGAACTAAATATAATTAATAGTTATTTTTGTAAAGAACATGCACTTTCTTCAAACAAATTCTCTATGTGTACTAATTAATGTAAATTAGACTTATTTTTGTAAGAATGATAGCAGGCAATTTCATTCCAAAATATTTGTGTACTACTACTACTTTGGTTTTCACAGCAGTGTGATAGATGTCAGTTGGGCAACAAATGCCGTATGGTTTCTATGGAAAAAAATAAAGCGAGTGTACATTATTAAGTGTCCATACTTTGTGTATGCCTGTTTGTAAGGGTGTGAATTCTGTGATGGGTTTGCAATGGCAATTATTCATGTTTAATGAATATTAAATATGCAGTAACTATGTCAATTTTCATGTGACTGTTTAGATCACAACTTAAGGCAGCCTCTTGCAGCTCAACTCTATGGCAATCTAAATTTATATATTATATATCACAATGTAAATAGTTTGTGCTTTGGAACAAAGTACGCATCTCTGGAGAGACTCCTTTTTTTTTTTTTTTTTTTTTTTTCTTTTTAAACTTGAACACCCTTCAGCAGTGCAATTGGCAGTAGACATTAGTTCCTACTAAATGACACCGTCACTTGTTTTTGCTGTATTCTCTACCTTTCTTTCTGGTAAAGGTTGCAGAAAACTAAAGGAAATAAGATGACTCCCTTTTATGTAGAAAGGCTATAGAAGTTTTAGATGGAGACTACAGCAGGTCATATTATAAAGTGAATTTTCAGTCTGGAGGGAGGTTAATAATGAAGTTCCTTAGATAGTGGTCTTGAGACCAATCTTGTTTAACTTTTTTATTATTGACATTGGCACAAAAAATGGAAATGTGCTAATAAAATGAGCAGACAACACAAAGTTGGGAGGTGTTGCCAATATAGAGAAGGATTGGAATATCATACAGGAAGATCTGGATGATCTTGTAAACTGGAGTAATAGAGTGGAATGAAATGTAATCCTGGAAAGTCCAAGGTCATGACTTTAGAGACTAATAACAAGAATTTTTGTTATAAAATGGGGACACACAATTTGGAAGTGATGGAGGAGAAGAACTTGGGTGTACTGGTTGATCCCAGGATGGCAGTGAGCCGCAAACATGATGTGGCCATGAGAAAAGCTAATGAGCTCCTTGGATGCATCAGATACAACACTTCCAGTACGGATAAGGATATGTTAGTACCATTATACAAGGTGCTGGTGAGACCTCATCTGGAATATTGCATCCCCCATGTTGACAAAAATATGAATTCAAACTGGGACAGGTGCAGAGAAGGGCTATAAGGATGATTTTTGGAATGGAAAACCTTCCTAATGAGAGGAGACTCAAAGTTTTGCTTGTTTAGCATACCCAAAAGAAGGTTGAGGGGAGATATGATTGCTGTTTCTAAATACATCATAGGTATAAATACCAGGGAAAAGGAATTATTTAAGTTCAACATCAATGTGGAAACAAGAGCAAATAGATATAAACTGGTCATCAGGAAATTTACACTTGAAATTAGAGAGAGGTTTCTAACCATCAGAGGAGTGAAGTTCTGGAATAACCTTCCAAGAGGAGCTGTGGGGGCAAAAAGCCTAACTGACAGCAAAACTGAACTTGATAAATTTATTGGGGGATAGTATGATGGGACAGACTGGAGTGGCAACTGACTGCTCTTTGACTAGGTGGTGTATATGCCAGTGGCCTCAGATGGGATTTTTGATGGAGTGGGTTTTGAGTTATTACGAAGAATTCTTTCTTAGGAATGTGGCTGGTGAGTCTTGCTCCCATATTCAGGGTTTAGCTGATCACCACATTTGAGGTCAGGAAGGAATTTTCCCTCAGGGCAGGTTGGTAGAGATCTTAGGGGGTTTTCACTTTCCTCTGCAGCATGGGCATGGTCACTGGTTGGTGGGTTCTTTTGGCCTTTAAGTCTTTAAACCATTATTTGAGAGCTTAAGTGACTCTGTAATAGATTAGGGATCTTTTAAAGTAGTGGTGGGGAGAGTGAGTTCCTGTGACCTTCATTGTGTGGGAAGTCAGACTAGATGATCATTGTCTCTTCTGACCTTCGAGTCTATGAAACATTGTAGATATAAACTTGTTATTCTCCTTCTAGTGGTGTCTTTGAGGGTGCTCCACCTTGGGTTGTGGTGCATCCATGCGGCATGGATTGGAGAAGCTTCTAGTAGTGCTCATCTGGGTTGCATAGGTGCTGAGACAGTCTTGTGCTGCTTTGGTGCCCTTTCAGCGTGCATGCAACTTGCCCCCCCCCCACCCCCAGTTCAGAGATGTCTTTTGTTTCATTGTTTATTGATTCTGTAATGATTACGAAGACATCTGATCTGTGTAAAAATTAGAAACTGTAATTATTTAAAATATAGTAAACTTCCAGTTATGCTTTTCTGTATTGCCTTTTTAAAAGAGTAATTGTCAAAAATTGCAAGGCTAGTTTTATCAGCACTCTGTCTTTTCTCTAGTGAGATGTATTCACATTCAGACAAAGAATGCTACAATTATGGTTACAGTGAGAGCTGCTCTTTGGATCCCTTGTTCTGTATATCTCCACTAACCATTGTCTGGGAATGGTTCAGAATATGTTTTTCATGGACCTTGTCAACTGTAACAGGGAACAGCTCTCTCTCTCTCCCTTCCTGCCCTGCAGAAACTGTGTGGGCTCCACTAGTTGTGCATTCCTAGTGCTGTTTATTTTGAGTTCCCTCTACCAAGACCACTACTATTCCTGTGCAATAGTCTATTCCAATATTCTCTGTGCTTTTGGCCCTCTTATTAGGACATGAGGGAAACAGGTTTCCCTTCTCTGAGGATTCTGTGTGGCTAGGTGCAGCTGGCTCTGCTCCTCTCTTTCTCCATCCCCTACCCCTCAGCATATCCTTTCTGAGCTTGTTATGAGATTTGGGCTGATGGGCTAATTGGCTGTTTATCATACCCAGTCCCCCAGCCTGATTATCTAATTACCTCAATCAGCATTCTCTGGGCACTAACTGGTATATAAGTGATCAGAATGCAGGCTCTTCTGTTGACCCATTACACTCCTGTCACACACACTCAGAAGCTCATGCAATAAACAAATTTCTTAGTCTTTAAGTGCCACAGGATGCCTTGTTTATCTCACTATACAACTAGTTATTCCAGAATAGCTATTTCTAACTAACTCCCTGTGTGAATACTCTGTTTCCAGAATAAGTGTGTCTTATGTTAAATTATCTTAATCTACTTAGGAAATTTGCTAATGGCTATGAAAAGTAAGCTTGTTTATTTAGAGCTTATTTTACATATAGTGTATTACATCTATCGTTTCTTATTGCCCCAAAACCAAACCTCAAACCCCATCACTTTTTCATTTCTGGAACTTCTTGATGTTAGAAGTCAGGATTTTCTGGGTATTGCTGTCAGTGTTACTGGGTGTACTATAACTAGAGTCTCCGCTGAGTTAATGCTTTTGACTTTTTATTACTCTTGGAAAAGCATCACCCTTCATCTATGAGTGAAGCTATTATTGGTGTTATGAAAGCATGAAGTTCAAAGATTTATGAAGAGTTCATACTGTAAGTAAATTTAATAGTAAAGATAAATGAGAAGTCTTTGTTATCCTTATGTTTCTCCCTCCAAATTATGGTTACCAGATGTAGTCAGAGCTAACAGCGCCAGTTTGGTCAGATTGCTTTGATAACTTTCTTGTTGCCAAGTGATATGTACTACTTGGAGGTAGAATCAATGGTGGTATGTTTGAGTAAGTGTAGAATAGGCCTGACTTCAGAATAGAATCTGAAGCTAATTCACTTCCTTCTAATACACCTGAATTTAATTTTAGCGCCTAACCAGACAAAGTGCTAAGATCAAAGTGAAATGAAGTGCCTGGAGTGGGGAGTTACTTGGAGTCAAGAGGAAAATGGCATAATGTTGTCTAATCTTGAAATATGAAAGAAATGCTACGTCCAATTTTCTTTTCTCAGCTATAAATCTGGGGTGAATCTATTAAAGTCAGTTATGCCAGTCTAAGACCTTGTGAGAGGAAAGTCAGCTCCAGTGTTTTTATTGCATAAGAAATAACATGAATCAAAGGCAGAAGCCTGTTCCCAGTCTTGGAGGGAACATGGAAATCATGAGTCTACCACAGAATGCTGTTCTTGCTACTTATTCAGCTCCATGTGGGACTGACAATAAGGCTGCTGGTCAGAAAGAGAAACCTGTTGTGTGTGGCTGCCTACAGTGCCCATTGCTGTTCCTAAGTCAGGGTGAGAAATTGCTGAAGTGCCACATGAATTTTTAAAGAATTAGTCTTAAAAGCAACTCTATATTTTAACATGCAGTGAAATACCTGCTGTGAGCTATCCTAAAATATTCATCCATAGTTAAGTCTGGGTTTTTGTCATGGCTGTCTTGGGAGCCATAAATAACATGATTTCAACATTTGTTTAAAAAAAAATCCATGACATCTGAGAGTTTGGGATTTTTGCATGGCAGTGAGTGGATATGATGGTAAACAGTTGAACAAACTTAGAGAGCTGCAGAGCTTAAACCTGGACTGCATGGAAAGATAATAGAAAGCAGGAATTTAGCAGTTTAGTTATATCATAGATCAGGCCAGATCACTATTACAGAAGGCTTCAGCCCCCTCCTTGGGGTATGAGAGATCCCTCTGATCAAAATCGTATACAAAACTTGTCTTTATGTTTACAAAAGCCAATTGCACTAGTATGGCAACTTGTGTTCCTCACTGTTATCACTGCACTTGGCCTGTTTGTACTATTTTTCATGAAAATGTGGAAAACATAAAAGAGGTTCCAAAGGGGCAGCCACGTTAAGTCTAGTAAAGCAAAGAAAGCAAGGAGTCTTGTGGCACTTAAAGACTAACAGATTTATTTATCGCATGAGCTTTTGTGGGAGAAAAATCCTACTTTGGCAGGTACTTTGAAGAGGTTACGTTAGCCTGAATGCCCTATGAAATATGAAAATTAGTAATACTTTTCCCTTAACATCACAGCCCTAAGAAAAGTTTTAGGAGCACATGTTTAATTCCCTGACTAAAGAATTTCTGGGTGTGCAAAGCCTGCATTTCTGCTATTGCATCTTTTTGTGGAGGCAGCTTATTTGCCTTATTCATGCTAGCCGAGATTTTTGGCCCTACCTACTTGCCCTTTGATCTTCCGCGCACTCTGAGTGTAGTAGAGAGAGAGCAGCCCTTGTGTTCCCGGGTGTGTTTGCTATAATTCTTCTTGGCTCTTAAATGGGCCATGCAGCCATGTAAGGATCAGGCCATAAGTGTTTTGCTGAAAAAGTTGCAAAAATTGGAATGGGAAGCAAGAGGTCTTTTCTGCTTTTGGTGAAGTTTAGCATACTTTCTATAAGCACTGTGATAATCCCCCATTGGTAAAACAAAAACTAGTTCTTTTCTTGACTAATATAATCAAAATCAATATCTGTGTATATTTTATTAGCTTTCTGTTAGGTAATTAACAGCTTACTGCAAGAACTGTGAGCATTAAATTAGACATCAGTAAGTCATTTTAAAGTCTAGACGGGTATTGGTATGTGCCATCTTATTTACCAGCGTAATGGTAAATACTTATTTGCAAATTCAAGCACATGAAACCCTTGGTTGTAGAGCACCACACAGAATGAATCCTGGGGCACAGAGTTACATTTATGGCTTGTAGTGGAATGTTAAAAAAAAAATTACAGAAATATGTTAATTCTTTATTACATAATGGGTTCTTTGTACAAAACATCATCCCAGAAACTTCACAGGACAGAGATAAATGGCACAAAGAATTTTGGATAAAATGTTTGAGATTTATAGATATCAAGAAAGATAATAATGAACATCAAATTATATACAGCTTTTAAAAGGGATAAGATAAAGATTAAAGTAAATGAGAAAACATGAACTCCACAAGAAAACTTCTTTCCCACCCCCAAAAAAGAACAAAAATCTCGGGTTTCTTATTTTTCTAGCTTCTCTCCTCTAAATCTGACACAAGGCTAAAGGAGAAGCAACAGTATTTACTGAGATTCAAATAAATGCTTTATGCCAGTATAAAGATTTAAACAAATGAAATTTTTTAATGTATTCCATGTCCTCACTTATAACAACTTAGGTTGCATAAGCAATGTTTCACATAACAAACTAATTTCAAAGATCAAGTAAAGGGGGGTGGGGCTGAGAAGTCTTGTCCTTTCTCAACTCTTCAAACAAAACTGAACATATTCATGCAACCCTCTGACAAAACAATGTCCTTTCAGACTTTTTTCTTATTTCTGTGTTAGAGAAGTTGGCTAAGGACTTTTTAATATATTCATCATTATATTTGAACTCAAGTGTCCCTCAGCTGAAAACTCCTTGCCACCATTTTTAAGAAGTTTATATCTAGGGTATGTTAACTGGTGTGCAATGAAAAATTTCATTTCACAAGAAGTCATATCTGGCTTTCTGTATCAAAGACAGTACCTGAATTGCCTCCATAAGTGAGTAATGAGCCAGAAAGGTGGTATAACAAACATGTTTCCTGTATCTAATATCATTAAGCAAGCACTTACATCTTGCTCTAGCTGAATCTTCTAACTTTCAGATTTAGGTCTCCTCCCCACCCCATTGTCAGAAAGATTAAAATAATCCAACCCAGAAGTCACAGAAATGTAGAAAATTACAATGAAATGTGGAATTGAAAATTACTGCAAATGCTTTAACAGATATAAAAGAGAAGTGAAGTTTCTGGACACCAATGCTAAATGAATTTGCAGTACCAAATAAGATCTAAAAGCACCTCAAATTTCATTATTACTGTAATGATCTGTTCCTCATTTGGCAGGAGAGTTAGTTTGACAGATCTTTTGATCGCCTAAATTGCCACACTAAATAGGATTTAAGAAAGCTGGGTAAATACCTGTTCAACTGTTTAGGATAATATATTTCAAAGACATGTTAATGATACCACATAATCTCTTATAACATGCTGTTGAAAAAAAATGAAAAATTGAGAGATTACACTAAGGTATTTTTATTTTCATTGTAGATAATAGAAATAATTTATACAAATCTGTTATGTCACAGGAAGAGGCAGAACAAAATGAATAGAGAAAAAAGACACTGTGGATGTCTCTTCACACTGAAAACAACTATACTGAACACAGAACAATTTCAGATTATATCTACTTCCTTTTCAGATATTTAAAGTATTACGGTATTCCTATGTTACCTATACTGCTGTAGAAAGGTACAAACTGTTCCACAGATGTTGATTAAAGGGACCCAAGTTGCTGAGTTTAAAATTTCTGTTTACATTTAGAAGTGCTTTGACAGTTTGTTAACGCAGAAGGTCTGTGTCGTACCTAGACGCATTGTCTTTTGTGTGGCTATTTTGAAAATACTAAATTACATTTCATAACAAGAATCTAAAATCTCTGATGGACATTTGGAACATTTCAACTCTTAATATGTTTGGAATAAAGATACATACACTGACTGTGTGTTGACTTTGAATGACTTAAAAAAGGGCATCTTTAAAAATAGAAGACCAATGTTGTAGAGGCCTTCTACTGTGCTTTTATCTTAAATTAAAAAAAAAAATCTTGTTGTTCCTAATACAAATATAGATGCTATCTCTTTAGTGCAAACTGACACGTTTCAGGTATTGGAATATTTCTTTTCATTAATAGTGTATAATCACTTTAGATGTTTGTCATTTCCTCTTATGATTTTTGAATGTATATTTTTTTTCTAACAAGAAGTTTTTTGTTTTTTTTTCCATAGCACATGAAACTTTTTCCAGGTAAAATCAGATTAGCTCTAACAAACTTCTTTATACCTTTTTAAAGTACGGCTCTTTAAGTGGTATAAATCAGCATAGCTCCACCAAGTTTGTGAAGCTATGGCTATTTACAGTGAGGATCTGGACCTAGAAATAATTCTTACTTTTAAATTTAAAAAAAAAAATACTATTGTAGTTTATTCTTATTCTGTTCAAAATCCCCCCATCCTCCCAATCCAAGTAGCAAGTCTGTGTATCTGTTGTTTTGATTAGAAATATGAGTCTATTACCAATAATATTACAGAACTGTTGTAGAATTAAGCTGATTTTGGAAGTTTCTAGAGATGTTTCTTGGACAGTGAGGGTAAATATACAATTCAGAAATACAGATGACAGATAAACTTTGACAAATTTAGCTCACAGCATTTTTCCCTTTCAGTTGTATGGACTGTGATTTATAAACTGCTATATGAACCTTTTATGACTGAGTTTTTGGTTTAACTGACACTGTAAATAATGACAGCAAATACTGAATGTTCTCTGTATTCACTTATGTATGATAACAATTAAAATATAAATTTATATGTTTTTCAGCAATAATTATCAATATATATTTTTAAAATACCATTACTTCAACTATCATTTTGGTGGAAGATTCTATAAATAATATTCAAGTTGTGCTATAAACCCACATGCACAAGTAAATATATTGTTACAGTCAAAATTTATTCTATGGCCAAGATTTATAACACCTTAGTCATGTGAACCCTAGAAAATATACATCAGAAACTATATTCTATAGAAACTATATTCTATATTCTGCATTCTATAACTTTTTTCTCTTTAAGTGTATTTGTGGTACAGTGTAATATTTAAATGTGAATTTCATATTCTTCCCCCTTTTAATGCCAGTATCTTCTGATGCTTTCCATTAGAATGAGACCTGGACGATAGTATGGTTTATACATAGAGATGATTTACTGAATTCCAAAATTCAAAATTGTCAGGTCTTGTTCAATGTGTTTTAAACTATGTTGGGAAGAGATCAAAGGGGAGCTTTTGGTCAACACAAATAGTCTTGCATCTTAAATAATGGTAAAGTGTGTCACCAATAGCAAGTAATATATAGTTAAAGTGAAAAAGGGAATTGAGGCAGAAGTTCTAAAGAAAATATGAAGAATAAGAAAACTATCAATATGCTGAAGTTATTTGCATGCAAATATAGGGAGCATGGAAAAATCAAGAAAAAATAGTAATAGTACTAAGGTAGGTGTTTAGACTAAATCTGGTATTGATTCTTACAATTGGAGTATCACTATAGATGGGTATGATCTCTAAATAGGATAGATGGAAAGGGGAGAATTAATAGAGCAATGGTTGTGTGTCAAATATTTATAATAAATGGATTATGAAGTTATTTGGATAAGGATATGAAGAATGAAAAAAATAAGGAAAAAACAGAGGAAGCATCAAACTATCTTGGATATTAAGATTGTTACATAGCCTGAAAACTGAATGTAGGAATTCACACATGCGTGCATGCACTCGCGTGCACACACACACACACACACACACACACACGAATAAATGATATAGTTAGTATACTGTTGTGAGTGTGAGAGAGATCGAATATAGTAACCAGTACGTATTGTGTGGGTTTCTTTAGTATTTTCCTATCTTCATTAATATAGTGAACAAGAATGAATAAATTGAGGGGTATTTGAATTTTGGACATCTACTTGCCAGAAAGATAAGGACAAATGGGAGGGAGTTCAGAGAATAAAAATGATTAGAGGACTGATGGGCTTACTTTTGAGAAAGATTAAAGGTTTCTGGATACATGAAAACTGAGAGGATGTGCACCTTTTAAATCCGTGAGGAGTGTCAATGCCGTGAAGGAGGAAGAATTGTTTATGACTTCATGTAGGGAGGGGGAAGAACAGCATTAAATTAGACTGACAGTTATATGTAAGGTTGTAGGGTAAGTACCCTAATGGGAGCAGAGGACGGTCCCTAGCCTGTGAGTATTAAAACTAGATTGGACAAAATGAGTAAATATACAATAGGGATCAATCCAGCAGTGGCAGGGAGATAGGCCTTTTTCAATTCTAATGTCAGTGTTTCAAAGCCCATGTTACCAAAAATGCATAAATCAAGTCCTGTGGCTGATGCTCAGGAGAGTACTAAGAGTTTATCCTGCCCTGCTGTTGACATTAATTTGTTTGGTGTGGAGGGGGAAAAACTGCTGCCAAGGCTGTCAGTTCTTCCTAAGGCATCTGAATGCCACACATTAAGATCATTTTAATATCAGTCTGTAAAAGGATATTTTAAATTAAGCGTTTTTTGTAATGTGCTTCTCAATTCCTGTCACTGTGACACTTAGAAACTAAAAACCCAGGATTTACTTTCAGAGCAGATTGTTCTTTAGTTTTGCAAATTTATATGCAGATCAGACAGTTTATAAATACTTACTGTCTACATGCATTTTTTATGTCAGCGGTTCTCAACACTGTGTTGGGACGTATTACTGTGTCACCACACAGCTGTAAGTGTGTTGCAGAGAGCAGGGGAAATGATGACTGGATTTGGCTTGAGGAGGGTGGGGTGGTGTGTCCTGTAGGGTTGCAGTACACTGTCAAGTGTGTCACAACCTGCAAAAGTTTGAGAACCACTGCTTTATATTGACCTACAATTAGCATAGAGTAAGAGGGGCAAGACTTTCACAGAAAGGGATTCGCCTGTCCACTGACTTCTATTCAGGGGTTATAGTATAATTTGGTGGGCCCCTGAACCCTCCAGCACATGTGCCCCCCCGGCACAGGTGGGCCCCCAATACCCATCCCCAGAATCCACCCCTGCCCCAATACCTACTCCCCCCCCCCCAAAGGGGGCCCCCCCCCCAAGCCCTTATTGCTGCTGTTTGCAGGCTGCCTGACTGGCTGGAAGCTGCTTCTGGCCTGCTCCACCCTGCAGGAGGGAGATCCACAAACTCCCAGCCTGCTGCAGCTCTCTGTTGGCTGGACTTAAGGAGGAGAAGAGTTTAAGGTGGAGCCACCAGAACTCTGTGTTCCAGCTGCTCGCGCTATTTTTAGGGGTGCCGGAACACAGCGTTCCATTGTGTTCCTCTATTTTTAGGGGCACTGGAAAGCTGCTAGCCTAAACATAGGGGACCCCAGAACTGCATTTCGGTGCATTCCCCTTTACTTTAACCCCTGCTTCTATTAAACTGCACACTATATTATATTTCAACTTGAGTTTATGTTAGTGTGTATTTAGGCTCAAACACTTTTCTGTGTTTTGCATGTCATATAGCATAGCAACTTACTGCAAAATTTGCTTGAAAATTCTTTGCTTATGCCAGTGCCTCCCATTTATATGCAGCCATACCAATTAACAGCATAAAACTAGTCTTCTGTGGTAGAGCCACACAATTTCGTGAAGCCCCTGATAGTATCATCTGAAGAAACAAACCATAGGAGCTAGAACAAAACCAAGGTTCTTTGTATACTAGCAAATAAGGAGTCAAATTTTCAAATGCTCAGAATACTGAGCAAGCTGAGATTTTCAAAAGAGCTCAGCACCTATCAGCTTCTCCTGTGACACTTAGGGACAGATTTTTTTTTTTTTTTTTTTTTAAGAGTTCACATCCACTATGCTGAAGTCTTTTGACTGGCTGGCACTGTACAACCACAGAAAATGACTAGGTAGGAGAATTAACTAGCTAGGACAGAAATCCACATTGTGGTGTAGCATAATATTATTTAAACTGCAAGATCTTTGAGAGTGTCTTTAGAAAGCACCTAATACATTTTGGATGCATATGAAAGCATTGTGAGTCTTGCTTAAAGGAGTCCAAGAGTAAAGTTGTTTTGTTCAGAGTTCACTATTGCCCTAAGGAGAAGGGGACAGAAAATGAGTATTTCCAGATACACAAGTGGATATTATCAGTCCAAGATTCTTTTGGTTAGCTTCCTATTAGAGGTTAATTTTAGTGTTAGGGTCCAGCTCTCCCTCAACTGTAGTCTGGCAACAGATGCCAGGCCCTTACTTCAGGATCTCCTTTTCATTTGACAGCCTTCCCTTCTTTTGGCTTAAGCTGCCCACTGCCCATCTTTTATAGTTCTGTAAAGAGTGACCTGGCTTCAGGGCAGCTCCCTCCCCAAAGCTCATTCTGGCTTTCTCCTCCTCTTTTTCCTAGTTACTCTGTGGAAACTCAGCAGCCAGTCCCTTCCCTCTGAAGGCCCCGTGGCTGCTTCAGTATCCTGAACAGGTAAATTCGCATCCTATGCTATGGGGGAAAGATGAAATCCCATAGTATTTAGAGCTGGTTAGAAAATTTCTAGCAGGGTTCATTCATGAGAAAAAGAAATATGTATATATTTTTGAACAGGTCTGGTGGTATTGATCATTTCTCATTATTCCTTTAACTCAATCATTTATAGGGTGTGATTAGGGATATGATTTTGTTGTGGTAAAATTAGGCAAAATTCGTGGAACGGTCATGGTAAAAAATGTACAAAATAAGGAAATGGTCACAGCAGGGCTGAAGCTAGAGCCTAAGTAGCCATGGAGCTCTCTTAAAGTCACAGGATCTGTGACCAAATCATATCTTTAGGCACATTACTATCAGTATCCAGATATATTGGAGATGTTTTTTTACAAAGTCATCAGAGAAACTTTCTGTACAATTTTTGATGTTATGGATCCCTATTAAGATGCTGTCTTATATGTACAAGAGCATGTTCCTGTCAGTGACTATAGAACTGTTCAATAATTTCTTTGCATATTTTGTAACCAAGGGCTATATGCCCCCAGTTAATTTTTAACCAAACTTCCACCAAACTGTATTGCTGTTTTTGTAATAGAATACCACCTTATATTTCTGAAGAGTTTTTCTTTGCTTAATGTAACTTTTTTACTAATATGATGGCTGTTATCTGCATTTTACTGATTGGTAGATGGAGAGACAAAAACTGTCTGGTGCTAATCACACATGGAGTCTGTTGCTAATATCTGAATAGAACCCAGATCTCTTGATTGTTAGTCCTGTGTATTTAACTACTAAGACTATTCTTCTCAAGCGTATTTTTCTAAAAGTTATTTATTGAGCAGATTAATATTAATGTCCCTTTTCATTTCTTCAGTGAAATATTATTTAGCCAGTCTCTGGCTCTGATGGAGTTGCAGAGGGACTGTGCTTTGGAACCACTCAAGGTGGAGCCAGATGGAACTCTAGCGGAGTAGGTCTTCCCTCAGGGACCCCTGTCACCAGTGCAGCTGCTTCCTGAATCTGATACATTCAGCACTTTTGTTCCACTGTGAGCTGCATTCAGTGAGTCCCCTGGATGGGATGCTTAGGAAGGTCTTACATACCTTCAGAAGGTAGTCAGAAGCAATTCACAGCCAGTGTGGAAATCAGAAGGGTTTCTTGGTTCTCAGGAACACAGCGTAAAACTTAATCCTGTATATGCTGTTCTGCAGTGTTTGAATCTAAACTACTGCATTCATTTGCTCTAACAGTCTGACCTGATCTTATGACTTAAACTTCCCTGCATTTATTTTCCTCCCATTCTGTAGGTTCTCCATCTTCAAAGCGTCTGACAAAATGGGATTTTCTCCCATGAAAGCTCATGTGATAAATGAATTTGTTAGTCTTTAAAAGTGCCACAGGACTCCTTGTTTGTTTTGCTGAATTAAACTAACATGGCTGCCCCTTTGGAAAGTGTAGAATGTAATATTGTTAACAGATGAATCAGAAAGTTACAGCAATGACCACCTTGGAAAGTTTTTGGGCTCTGGTCCTGGGGATCTCCACAAGGGACTGGCCCTTCCCACTGCCAGCCTCAGATACACCCCCTTACCCTTCTGCAGTCTTTTTAATTTCCAAGCAAGCTGATCAGCTCTCTTGTTTCTGCCTGCTGTAATTTATTGCAGCCTGTGACTGTTGCAGCAGGTTGGCCCAAAGAAAGAGTGGTCTTGGCCTTTGTCCGTTATCAGAGTTATTCATTCATTTACCATGTGCAGCTCAAGGAAGGTCCACCTGCCCTCTAGTGGTCTTTGCAATGATCATCACACATCTTGGTCCCATCACCAAAGAACATGATAACATAGGAGAAATTGAGACACACAGTATTCTGAGAAAACATTAAGAATTATCTCCCCTTTGTCACACTGGCCTTTTCAGATTACTGAAGTGAAAAATCAGTGGGTTTATTTATTGTACTATGTTTCTTACCATTGAACATATCTTTTGTGTTGCCTGATAGTAACTTTAAAGTTATGTGGTTGGATGGTAAGAATTCAGACTGGACTGTCAAATAGCAAAGTTAAAGATGCCATACATCTATATGTCTACAGAATTTCATAGCTGTCTTTTTCTAGACAAAACATGGGCATCAAAATGTTAATTCCTAAGTTAGCTATTTTCCTACTACAGAGCAGTCAAGCATAAATGACTTAAGTTATCCATGGCAAAACCAAGTTTAATCGAGGTAACTACTAGGCATATTCAGCAGAAAGGTTGAGTTCTGCAGGTTTGTCCAATGAGCTTTGATAGGCTTTTGTGACAGCTGAGTGTGATTCAAAAGCTGAAAGTCTCTTTGTAATGATCCCTAGAAAATGTTATCTAGGCTTTAGAAATCTGACTATGAAGAAAAAGAAGTCCTAGTTCTCTTATCTTATTACACCAGTGGAGTAAGTGTGAGAGAATTTTGCCAAAGTTTCTTTATATCTTCCCTTCTTGTTTCTCCCTCCTCCAACCCACAAATCTGAAGGTGGTGTGATCTGGTTCTTTGATACTACTTTTTTAAGAAATAAAATTATAGGTGCTTATCCTGGACACCTGTCCCATAATTTAAAAATCACAATATAAACATAAACAGAGGTCTACCCATCAATACACCTGCCTTAGCGCATATTCCTTTCAACAGCCTTACCAGACAAATGAGTTTTGCAGTGTCACCAGAATATTAACAAATCTGAACTCTGGCAAACATGGAGGAGTTCCACAATCAAGAACCGCTCTCAGCTAATGCCCTGCCAACATCTCCCTGTGGTAAACCAATGAAAATGGAGATGTTTAATGGAAGTGCTGACAATCTTAGTTTGGTAGCGAGCAGTTATGCTTACAATATACTTCTAAATTAAAGAGCCTTTCAAAATTTTCTTTTTGCTGTTACTAGAATTTAAAATGTGAGGTTTGTGTATATTCAGGAACAACCAATATTGGCTGCAGAAGACTAGGATTTCTTATGCTGCTGGAACAAATGGATCTCCAGATCCTCTTAAGAAACAAGGAGTCTGGTGTCTTGTTTGTTGCGCTAGACTAAACTAACACGGCTACCCCTTTGAAACTTCAGATCCTCTTATAAACTTTGAAAAATCTCACCATGTATCTTTTAAGTTCAGTACAAAAATATATGCCACTCATTTATGTATAGGTTGCTAATGGATTCAGACCCATCTCCATAGCAAAAACTCAAAATGGAACCCATATTTCTACAGGCCAGGGAGCTTTCCTGTGCTTGCTTGCTCCCTTCATTGACTTCACTGATTCTTTTATCAGATTTTAGCATATATATCTGTGGGTGATTTGGGATCAAATAGCATGGTGGAGCTTTAAGGAAGACCTGAGTTTCATTTATGGGAAGTCCTATTATCCTTGTGTTACTTTTGCTACTACAGTTTTCCTCTCCATAGATTGTAGATTGTTGTTCATGCATTTTTTGTGTGCTGCAGATAGCTTGTTGTAATTTGTGTATATTGTCTCTTTCTCTATTACCTGTTATTTCACTATATAACATATAGTAATGGTGGGGAAGGGAAGGAGAACACTTTGGAAACAGATATATCAGCGCAAAAGCACAGTCTATCTAAGGATGACTTTTAAAACACCTTTTAGGTTTTATTTTAGATTGTACTTGTTCAGTTCAAACTTCATAGTTGTGAATGTATTGGTGGAGAGTTAAATAAATACATATTTAAGCCTGCCAGACCCCAATTCTAATTGTGTCTTGACATGAAAAGTTCCTGTTAAAAACTTGCATTAAATTAACTATGTTCAGTCCAAGCAAAAACAACGAGAGTCCTGTGGCACCTTACAGACTAACCAATTTCTTTTGGGCATAATCTTTTGTGGGCTGCAACACACTTCATCCAATGCATGAAGTGGAAACTACAGTTGAGAAATACATGTACACATGCCAGGATGAAGGAGAAGCAATACAATGGGGTGGACAAGCGCTAGTGAAGTCAATTCGGTTAGGGTGGAGGAGGTCCATTCATACCACATGATTAGAAGGTGAGAATGGGTGAACAGGGCCAATTACTTTTTGTAATGTGCTAACGATTCCAAGTACTTATTCAGATCCAGACATAGTGTCAAGTTTGCAAAACAGTTCCAGCTCTGCAGATTCATGATGAAGTCTGGGTCGTCCCCCCCCTGCACCCCCGAATTTTGGCAGCCTTCAAATCTACTGAATGTCAAAGGGAGATTGAAGTGTTCTGCTACTAGTTTATGGATTTTACCATTTCTGATGTCCAATTTGTGTCCATTTATTCTTTTTTGTAAGGACAGTCCAGTTTGGTGAATGTACATGGCAGAGGGCCATGGCTGGCATGTGACAACATATGTTCAGTCTGTCTCCTAACCAAGTCAAGCTACTAGCCTTTTCATTGTTGATATTCTTCTTGACCTCACAGTAGTTTTTGACACTGATGATTCTGCATGTTGCTCACTTCTTCCATGCTGTTGTTCCTCTTCACTTCCACAACTCTGCCCTTTTCTGGTGCCCTCATCTTTATGCTCATCTCAGTCCCATCTTTACACCTTCAGCTACTATGCTTAGAATAGTGTACTCTCATATTTGAACTGGCAGTAAGGATTGTATGCCAAGTTCAGTCTTATTCCTCCTTCAGAAGCCCCTAAAAATCTATTTGTTCTATGAAACATTCAGTGACAGTTAATCTTTCTGTTTAACATGTAAGAAGAAAATTCTTGCCAGATATTACATTCTATGTTAAGTATATTCTAATTGTTTTAAAGAAACATGATGATCTGTAAGTAAAAAAAAAACAACAACAAAAAACGGGTATTTCACTGTATAGATCTTATATAGAAGGTTATGCAGTGTTTTTTTCACCCTACAGTACTGAACACAAAATTAAGATGAATCATTTAGAAGCTTGAGCTGAGAGCAACAATCCTTGAAAACTTTCAAACTACGCTTGTTATTCTGTGTTAGAACTGAAGATGGAGAGGGTGGTCATAATTAACATTTGGAAAATAATGAGCACTGAATGACCTCTACTTTTTTTTTTTTGAAGTGGCTTTGCTAAATGGTTGTTTAAACTCTAAAAAAGTAATTTCATGAGAATGTAGCATAAACTCTGGCCAGTAAATTTATCCAAAAAGAGAAGCACCTCTCTGAATACACCTTTTTCAGTTCCAAAGGGTATTCTTTACAGAAAAGAAACATCCAACCCACAATTCACAGATCATATGTAACAGCTGATGTTCACAGGGTTTCAAGATAACATATTTATACAGTAATTATTCTATTTTGATGTGACACCAAGGCATTTACTTTCACTGCCTTGTTTAGCTTGGTTTTTTCCTTTTCAATGGGTGTATCAATGATTCTTCAGAGGTTTTTACAATCTGGTTGTTCTGCTAATTAACTGTGTTTCTAAATCTTGCTGCACTAGTGGGCTTCAGAGTTCTGTGGAGTTCGTCTCATAATTACTTTTGTCTTTGCTATATGGGAGCTAAGGTAACCTTTTTGTATTACTGGACAGATAAAACACAGCTCATTAAAGCCAGTGTGAAGGACTGAATGTATTCTCAAGCAAAGTTTGAACCTTTGGCTAATATTTTTGGATAATAGCCACCTTGTACATAAGCACACAATTTGGACTTTTTATGTATAAGAGAACACTGTCAAGTTAATGCTTTCATCTTTTCACTCCGTATTCAGTCATAGGAGAAGGGGTCAGCCACAGGCATGACTTTGCCTGTTCTTTCATATAAGATATACTGTGATTTTTGTCCTCTGATGATTCTGTTCAGCTTTTTATATATTGTAATTTTGTGAAACCAAGTGTATACATACTCTGCATATGTAGTGGATGTTTATCTTCATTACATCAAGATATTTTCCCTTACCTGTGGGTGCCTGTTTGGAGAGAAACTGTACAAAGAATAAGAATTTAAACCTGCAGTGAATGAGTAACTAATCTGCATTGTAGATTATTATGTCTTCTTGCCCTCTGCAGAGCTTTGGCAGACATCTAGAGCCTGGTAGGTCAGTTTCTCAGTGGAGAAATCAGGGACATGGGGTTTTGGGTGTATTCCAAGAGTACATATGTACACCAGTCCTGGAACAGAGGTGATTACAAACACATGCAGACAATCGCTCTTTCAGGAATTTCAGCCCAATACTCATGCCCAGTTCTCAGGGAATAGCTGTCTCAAGAATTTAATCCAGTCAGACTCCAAGGCAGAGAGAAAACTCTCTTGCTGTCTTGCACTGTGGCCTCTTCCCAGAACAGTGCATAATAAACCAACAACTGTGGACAACATGTTTTCCTGAGGCTGAACATTTGCTCAGAGACTAAGAAAAAATACATAGTTTCCATGTTCAACAGTATCATCTGGTGACTCATGCCCATAACGGTACATGCAGGGTTGCACATTTTGTTGCTTCAGTAGGCCGAGCTCATTGTGCACCCCAGGGGCTTCTTGCATTCCTCCATTTCCCCTCACAAGCTCGTAATGCACCACCCTTCCTTCCTCCTATTTTTCAGGGACTTTCTGTGATCCAACCCAACCCCTCCTTTATGTTAGGGGCTCTTTGCATCTCCCATCCTCCCATGGCTGTTGCCCTTTATTCAATACCATTGTCCCCCATCCCTCATGCCAGGGGTTCTATGTCCCCATCCTCTTGTCCCTGCATACATTTTTCCCTCCTGCAGGCCAGGAACTGTGTGACCTTGTTCCCCATCCCCTTCTTCCAATACTGTAGTCCCACATTCTCACCCTCTTATGTTAGCAGCTGTGTGTCACCTCATTTGCCCCTTCTCACTATGGCTTCACCTGTCACATGACCCTAGTAGAGTTCCTGCAGCAAGAGTCTCCCCAAGGTAATGTGTTTGAGTTCAACCTCACTGGGCCATTTGTACCTTTAAGCTTCCCTTGGTCTGAGAAGGCTGGAGCACTATGTCTTTCCTTGGCCTCTCTGGAATGCTTCCTTAAGACAGACTCTATGATAACCTTTCACAAAAATGAGATCTCTTTAGGCTTCCCAGGGCCATTGCAGAAGTGCAAGACTCCCCAGTATCTTCCACACACCCTCTCCAAGACCGTAAGCTTGTGGCCACCCTGGGTTTACATTCATCCCATCAGCGACATATCATAGTTGAAGTAAGCAGGCACACAGACTTTGTAAGGATTCCAAAGTCAAACACACTTTACTTTAGATCACATAAAAGATATACATATCCAGACAAAAATAATAAAACAGTAGAGTCACTTTCCTGTCTTAGTTTCCTCACCACACTGGGAAGTTCTTTGGGCTCAGATGAAGGTCCTCTGTAATGTCTTGGATCCAAATGTGCAGCTGATGACATCTCTCTCTCTGATCTTTGTAATCAGTGCCCTTATGCTGTGTTTGCTTTTTTTTATAATCTCATCTTTTGTCAGGTGGTCAAAGTCCATTACCTGATGATCCATTGCTTAATTCCCTCTTTCCTGCCTCCCTGAAGTTCATACTTGAAAAAATGTTGTGCCCTGAATGATAGCCACAATTTTGTGCAAGGGTGCTCATCAAAGTTTATTGGCCCTTCATTACTCCGTCTTGTGCTACATATAAGAATTTCTCCGGTTGCTTTCCAGTAAAATATGGAGGTGAAAGGACAACAGACAAAGCTGTTGTACTCCACTTTGAAGATGGAGTTTGCACTCTGACCCAGGAACCCAGAGGCCCCAATATCAACCAGAATACATAAGCTGTAAATACATAGATTCTTGCATGTCATTACACCGCCTATTCCCCACTTCCCCACGATGGCAGGATCTTTGTGCTGTGTGTTTTACTGCTGCATTATGAATTAATAAATAAGAGTTTGACATTTAAAGAGTATACTATACTGTACACTTAGTGTGTTTATAAAAATTTAGAACTTACTCAATGTAAGTAACATAGTACAAGGGGTAATGTATATACATGGGGTATAGTCTCCTCTTGAGCACTGTGTGCATTCTAACTCTCTTGTTAATGTTGCATTGCACATGTATATCAAGGGAAGGATATGTCATAAGTAAGGCACTTGGTAGCATTATTGTAGTGCATATATTTTATGTTTAATACAATTCACATTAAAAAATTGAATCCAGCTTTGTACTAAATTGTTCTGAAGAACTGTTGCAGACAAGCGTGAGTCAAGTCACATCACAGATGGAAAGCCAGATTGTAATGTTTTCTTTTAATTAAAAAATGTCATGTCACAAATGCTGCTATTCCAACTCCAAAATGTTGTAGTGCTTAAACACTGCACAAACATATAGGTTGTTCCTCCTCAGCTCTAGTCATCAGGTTGATGTGGGGGCTGATGCTTGAAGCAGTATTAACTGCTTTTGTGCCTCTCACTAACTACCTTTGTGGAAACATAGTAGAACTCACCCTGAAGAAACTGCAGTACTGAAGGACGTCGGAGGCAGTAGAACAATGCCGAGCAGCCATCCCTTTCCATGGGTAATTTTTGCCTCCATGGTTTTGATGGAATGACCAAGGCCAAACTATTCTAAAGGTTGTAGCAAATACCAATAAACAGAACTGATTTGGTTTTAGTAGTTCATACAGATGTTGGCATTTTACAACTGGTACTGTCATGTGATTTGGGAATGTCATAATACCATGTTATTTTGGAGACAAAGCCTTCAGTGCAAAATATTGGAGGAAGTATAAAGCCAAAATATCCCATTGGATTCTATTTTTCGAGAATGTCAGCTGCATGGAAGGCACTCCAGAAATATATGGAAATGGGGGAAGCTTTCTCTTTCAGTACCAAAATGGATAATTTGTAGGCAGTGGAAAGAGTAACATTTTTTCACTATAAATAAATGATTCAGAACTAGGATAGATACTGAAATGACACAGAAAATTCAAAAAAACTCCAGCTTAACATTGAAAAGATTATAGACCATTCCTTACTATCCTGATAAGGACAAGAAATTTGTAGTAAAAATAAAATACCATAATATTTGTAATTGGAAGCAGCCAAACATTCACCTTTAACTCAACTTTATAAACAAAACCTTGCATTTTTTTTGAAGAAATTCTGTGTATTTTAACATTTTTTCTAATTACATGTATTTAATTTTGGTATCTACATGTCATATAAAAACTTGTTTTGACTTTTTTGAATTTTTATAAATGTTACCCCCAAGAATAACAAAAGTTCACTGTCTGTGCACTGAATCTGTAAGTACTTCCAGGAACTATTCTGTTACTTGATCATTACATTATTCTGAAATGGCAAACTATTGAGGCAAAAGACATGCACAGTGAAAACATTTTGTTAATCAAAACTCCGATTAAATAAAATAAGAGTGCAACTTCTGTGCCAAGGAAGCAGATGTGGGGCTGTTGAGGTAGATGAAGCATTTTGTTGATACTGGATTGGAATCTTACATAGTTATTGTAATATGTTAACGTAATATTAAAAATACTTTGTGACTGCTTTGACACTTGATGACTACACATCAACCTGTGAAGTGTTTCTAGCTATCAATCAGTGATTCTTTTCAAGAACTGTTCTCTGTACTGTCTGCCTAGCACATACAGTAGCAGTATTTTTTTCAATATGTTCTAGTCTGGTGGGCAAAAAAGTTCAACCTGCATCTTTAAAAAGATTTTTTTTTGTTCTGATTTTAACTTAGAATGTTATTTTATCACAGCATTTAAAACTGCACAGACATTTGTACAAGATTTTTAATGCTTCCATTGTATTAGGTGCATTGTATTCATGATAGATTCTGGAATATGTTGAGATGGGTCTGCAATGATCCATTTGCAGTATGGGACAGAACATTAACCATGAGACATGCTAAGCAATACAAAATAAATTGCGTGTAAATGTCTATGTAGGGTATTTTGTATTTGATTTACCCTTAATATTGTCCTTTCCAACTGAGTAATTCATTTTTGTATCCTTTGTTATGCTTGTGTATCTCTGGGAAGGAGTTAAAACTTGAGAATGGATGCTAGGGTTCCAAATTCTTATTCTTAAAATGCAACAAGGAAAACAGTCTGAAGAAATAAATGTACCTGCTGAGAGTGAAGGGGAACTTGTTCATAGGAGTATCTTTTCTATTTCATGAATTTTTTCCTAATAAATCATTTTTAGATTCTGTTAACTTTTCATTAGACTTTTATAATAATTTGTAGAATTGTTTTTTTAAAGTGTATAAACTTTTTAGTAAATAAAGAATGAAAAATTATAACCACAAGTTCTATTTTTCCTGGATTTTTGGGTAAATGGCTTATCTTATATTTCCTTGATTCACTTTTTTGATTCACTGCTGTAATGTGATAGAAATTCAGAAAATTGATTGTCTAGAGAAATTAGGAGGTAGCCAACAAAATTAGTTTTAGGAGTCAGAGAGCCAGTATTATAAAATATCTTTTGTTTAAGTTGTTTAAACACTCATTAAATCCAAAGCAGAGTAGAAACTATGCTGAGCTAAATTAATTGTGTTAGCAAATATGTTAAGGTTTCATTAGAAGGCAATAGGAAACTTTTTATCTGAAAAATTGTTACACCTTAATACAGATGTTTAAAGATACTATTTTGAAATGTTTTCTTTGACCATACTATTTTCTTGGCAATATCAGAGTACAATATCTTAAATTTTTTTTGAGAAATTAGGTTTAAGTAAAATTATAAGGGATGTTGACAGGTTAGATTTACTTTAATATGTTGAGCACTTAAGAAGCATTCCTGAGGCAGACGCCAAGAAAGTGACAGGATTAGCACTTGCAGTTTATAGAGAGGATGCCTAATAGAAAAGATTATTATCATAGACTGTAATGCTTTAAAAATATACCAGTTGTGTCAATTTTAAATACATATACATTTATTAAAATACTGAAAGATGACATGAATTTATTTTAAATACTGAAAGATTAGATGAATTTATTTTTATAAAGCTAATGGTACAATGTCAGTGCAGGAAAGGTATGTGAGAGTTACATGTTGACAAAACTTGATGGTAATGCATGTCCCACTTTGCCAGCTGCTTGCACGTGAGAAACAAAATTAACATTTCTAATGGACTAGACTAGCTGGTACTTCTGATGCTGATATAAAAAACCTTGCATGAGTACTTGTACCACCATATATGGTAGAGAGCAGCAGCCTGGCATAATCTATATTATTGTCAATTTTAAAAGCCTATGAAGAACTACTTAATTTGATGTTACAAGATTTTAGTATTTAAGGGTATGAAATCCCATTGCCCTTCCTAGCCCTACTGCAATATTGATCCAAGATTAACTAACCATGAGATCTCGTCTTTGCTAGCAGATCATAGTTGAACTACTATCCAGCCCCTATTTAGAATAAAAAGACTGTTTTTCTTTTCACTTTACACTGGTATAATCCAAATAACTTCAGTGGAGCTGCTCTAGAAATATACTAGTACCAGTTTAAGTAGGAGAATAAGCAAGCCATTTGTGTGTTGCTTTATATGTAGGCCATGCATTGAATGATTTAGATTAAAAGAGTTGTAATTCAGTGGGGATGTTTTTAATTTGCTGCCCGTTAGCTTTACCTCTGAAGGAAGAATTTTGTTAAATGCTGTAATATTTTAGAACATGTTTTCTTGGTTAATTTTAAAATGTGATCCAAGCCTTAGTTTTAAGAGGAAGGAAATAGTGTAAATGCTTTGGAATTCAGATAAGCACTGAATATAGGAAGTAAGTACTTTAATTTGGTGTGTCTATGATGGGTAGGTCAAGCTGATGATAATAAAAGAGCAGATCTCCACTCTGAATATTTATAACATGTTTTGGAAACAGTCTTCTGGTATTTTTCCCCTCCATTTGAAAATATATTATGATGAAACTGAGACATGCAATGTCTTAAATATTCCACAGGGGGTCAGGAAGTAGTTGTTAGAATCATTAATACTTGGATGAAAGTAAAGAAACATGGTGTGAATTCCTCTAAATGACCCCTTAATAGAATTCTGGATGTGACTATAGCATGTGCTATAAAATAAATGTTCCCAACTCATTAACATCTTGTATTTCTATGCTTATATAAAATAGACTTGAATAAAAATATTACAATGTATAAATAAACTAGGGATCATTTGTAATGAGCTGATTTACATAATATCTTCCCATCACCTTGTCCACCTTTACCCCTTTTCCATTTCCTCAGGGAGGATAGGTAACCAGTAACAGTCAGAGAGATGGTGCATGTAGTGTTCTTGAACTTTAACTCTTTATAAAGGACCAAATTACACACAAGTAATGTCATGCAGGGTAGAATTTGTCAAATTACTGGTGGTGCGTATTTATATGCCAAAATTGAAATAGTGCCACCAATTCCTCTGATAGAAACAATACAGATGTGTAGAGTACCCTTTGGTATGCCTTTTCTAATTCTGCTATTTACTGTCTCACAGAACAAATAGGGGTTTGTTACCCATAGTAGCAATCTTACAAACTTGCATCATTGCACTGTAAAAAATTTAAATTATAATATAATATTGGCACGGTAATGTTTGATGTAGCAAGAACACATGTACTTGTGCTTGCATGTTCTCTCTCTTTCTCTGTTACACACACACACACTAACTGCTAATTATAAGTTGTCAAAAATGCCTTGAATTGATTTCACATTTTTATGTAAAGACATAATTTATTTCAGATATTTTTTCATGCCAGAGTGCACCCCAGTTTTGTGGCTGAAAGTTACTTGGCATGCACAAAGTACTACATTGTTATATGTAATTTAAGTCCATTGATTTTAGTAGAGGCAGAGTCTGTCCAGTGTGTGCTCTGCTGGAGTCTATCAAAGTAAAGAATCTGGCCCTGAGTCATGACAGTCATTAAGCATTGCTTAATTTTAACCATGTTCTTGACAGCTGTCATGGCTAGGTATGCTTTTCTGAATTGGAACTTTAATGTGAAGACTTTAAGCAGAAAGACACAAATGAATGGGAGTTTTCACCTATATGAGGTCTCATGTCAAGTTCTGAAGGGTAAAATTTTTCACATAAGGACTGAAGCACTGATCCATTTAGTGTCTTGCACTGAAATTGGATTTTGAACGCTGTATTTATGCCACATCTGGAAAGGCGTCCACGAGAACTGGTTGTATTTTATAGAAATCCTACTAAGAGCACAGGAAGATACCATTCCGATGGGCAGAAAGAACAGCAAATATGGAAGGTGCCCAGCGTGGCTTAGCAGAGAACTTTATGGTGAGGTGAAACACAAAAGGGAAGCTTACAAGAAGTGGGAGCTTGGACAGATGACTAGGGAGGCGTATAAATATATTGCTCAGGCCTTCAGGGATAAAATTAGGAAGGCCAAAGGACAATTGCAGCTAGCAAGGGATGTGAAGGATAACAGGAAGGGGTTCTTCAACTATATCAGTAACAAGAAGAGGATCAGGGATGGTGTAGGTCCCTTATGAATGGGGGAGGTATCCTTGTGGTGGATCATGCAGAAAAGGCTGAAGTACTCTATTTTTTTTTTACCTCAGTCTTCACAGGCAGGCTAGGCTCCCAGGCTTCTATACTGGGTAACGCAGACTGGAGAAAAGGAGATTAGCCCTTGGTGCTGGAAGGTCAGGTTAGGGATTGCTTAGAGAAGTTGGATGTACACAAGGCTATGGGGCTGGATGAACTGCATCTGAAAGTGCTGTCGGAGTTGGCTGATGTGATTGCAAAGCTGCTAGCCATTCTCTTTGAAAACTCTTGGTGAATGGGGGAAGTCCCAGATGACTGAAAGAAGGCAAATACAGTGCCTATCTTCAAGAAAGGAAAAAAGAAGGTTCCTAGGAACTAGAGACCAATCAGCCTCACCTCAGTCCTTGGAAAAAATTATGGTGCAGGTCCTCACAGAGTCCATTCTGAAACACTTGGAGGAAAATAGAGTGATCAGGAACAGTCAGCATGGATTCACCAAGAGCAAATCATGCCTAACCAACCTGATAGCCTTCTGTGATGAAATGATGGGATATGTGGCTGTGGGAATAGCTGACGATGTGATCCATCTCAACTTTAGTAAAACTTTTGATAGTTTCCCACAGCATTCTTGTCAGCAAGTTAAGGAAGCATGGTTTGGACAATTGGACCATAAACTGGATAGAAAGCTGGCTAGATAATTGGGCTCAAGGGGTAAGGATCAATGGCTCAGTGTCTAGTTGGCAACCAGTAATGAGTGGAGTGCCCCAGGGGTCGGTCCTGGGGCTGTTTCTCTTCAACATCTTCATTAATGATTTGGATGATGGGCTAGATTGCACGCTTAGTAAATTTTCAGATGACACCAAGCTGGGGGGAATGGTAAACATGCTTGGGGGCAGAGATAGGATTTAGGGAGGTATAGACAAATTGGAGCATTGGGCCAAACAAAATCTCATGAGGTTCAAGAAGAACAAGTGCAAACTTCTGCACTTAGGACGGAAAAATCCCATGTAGTGCTAGAGGCTGGGGAGCGATCAGCTAAGTAGAAGCACTATAGAAAAGGAGCTGGGGGTTATGGTGGATAGGAAGCTGGATATGAGTCAACAATATGCTCTTGTTGCCAAAAAGGCCAATGGCATATTGGGCTGCATCAGTAGGAGTGTTACCAGCAGATCAAAAGATGTGATTATTTCCCTCTGTTTGGCACTGGTGAGGCCACATCTGGAATACTGTGTCCAGTTTTGGGCTCCACACTACAGAAAGGATATTGACAAATTAGAAAGAATCCAGCAGATGGCAACAAAAATGGTTAGGGGGTTGGGGCACATGGCTTATGAGGCGTGGCTAAAGAAACTAGGCTTATTTAGTGTGCAGAAGAGAAGACTGAGGGAGGATTTGATAGCAACCTTCAACTACTTGAAGGGATGCTCCAAAGGGGAGGGCGTTAGGCTGTTCTCAGTAGTAATTGAGGACAGAACAAGGAGCAATGGTTTCAAGTTGCAGCTGGGGAGGTCGACGTTGGATATTAGGAAAAACTTTCTCACTAGGAGGGTGGTGAAGCATTGAAATGGGTTACCTAGAGAGGTAGTGCAATCTCCATCTTTGGAAACATTTAAGGCCCTGTTAGACAAAACCTTGGCTGGGATGATTTAGTAGGAGCAGTCCTGCTTTTAGTAGGGGGTTGGATTAGATGACCTCATGAGGTCCCTTCCACCCCTATGATTCTATGATTTATGCAATTTTTCCAGATTAACGTTAAACTAACAAGAGAAAGTTGGAGCAGCTGCACTAATCTTCACTCTAGACCTTGGTGATTAATGTGGAACATGTTAATCACCCATGAGGTTCATCTGCAATGATCTGAGAAAAGCATTTCCTCAATAAATGTCCCACTGAAGCTTTAGCATTGCAGTTTAATCACATTCAGCCTGTTTATTATTTTTTGGTCAGGTACTATATAAGTATGAGGGGTTAAAACCTGCTTCCTATTAAAAAGGAGAGGGTACATTTGATTTAATCAGTACATTACGGCCTCAAACAAATGTTTAATTAAGCATCAGAATTTGTTTTATAAAATGTCATGCTAGCTTCTTATGACTGATTTGTTCTCTTATAAATTGACATCCCTGCATATGCAGTTTTACCATTATTTTTCTTCCTGTTGTCTATTTTTGATCTACATCAATATTCCAATGAGACTATTAGAGGACTCCGATGAACCAATCAAAATGCTAAAGGTATCTATTTATTCATCTTTATGTATCTGTCTTCTGTGATATGAGCCTTTAGTTGTAAATATTTTTAACAGTAAAGAAGCAATTTACCAACTTTAAGCTTTATGTATATATATATAGATAGATAGATAGATAGATAGATGGTGACTGGATAGCGTAGTGGTTAAGAGCGCTGTAGTGGTTAATAGCGATGCCCTTTGATACGGGAGACCGGGGTTCAAATCCTGGTGGATACCTGTCTACCTTCCCAGTAGGGGTCCTTGGGCAAAAGACCCCCTAACGCCTCACTTGCCTACCTCGAATATGAGAGTGACATGAACTAGGAGAGTCATGCCGGCTCGGACATTGCCCGGATTAACAAGGTCCGTGCCAGATGTTGGGGAACCAGGACAATCTGACGATAAGTGGGCTACTGGAACAAACCATGCATGGACGAGACAAGAGAACCTGGAATTGATGGAGTGCTACTACAACAGCAGACCTAATGAGAGGGGCTATATGAAACGTATGAGGGAACTATGGATGGACAAAAGACCTACATCCACGCTAACTGAGAAACATCTAGTTACCCAACACTTCAACATAGTAAAGAGGCAGCTGCTCTCACAACTGGAGATAGACCAATTCCCCATTACCTCCCGGACTCAAGAAGAAGCCCCAGAAGAACAACTAGATGTGCAGCCACCACCTGAAGCTGGAACTTCACTGCTACCCCCTTCATTACAGAACACAGCAGCTGATATGAGGCACAAGATCATGGATAAACTAGCTACAGTCAACCCTCGAGACCGATTTACCAAGGCTCGTTGGAGAAGTACCATCAGCTAGTATGCTAGAAGATGCCAATAGAGCCCTTATGACAATTCCTACTACCACCATCACTGAAACCAATGAACTGGTATACGCTACAGCCTCTGTAATCCTGGAGATGCTTGGCTACACGATCAAAAAGAACAGCAGTGCATACCCTCCCCTGGAAAATGAGGTTGGAGGATAATATCAAGGCAACCCGGAGAGAAGTTAGCTGGCTGGTGGAACTACAGAAGGGTGTAGAGATTAAGGATAAGACTCGGCTACTGAGAAAATACAAGGGCCTGACTCCATCTGAAGCCCTAGAGACTGCTAAGCAAAGGCTCACAGCACTGGCCGCCAGGCTAAGGAGATACACTAGGGAAGCAGAGGCCAAAAAGATAAATGCCCTGTTCTCCAAAGAACCATCCAAGGTGCACTCCCAACTGCAGGGCAACAACACAATAACAGCAGAGCCACCACCAGCAGAAACTGAACAGTACTGGAAGAACATCTGGGAGAAAGAGAAGACTCATAACACCAGTGCAAAGTGGCTGCAGGACCTGAGAAGAGACCGCAGCAATCTCCCAGAACAGGAACCAGTCACCATCACAGTAGCAGACATCCAACAGCGGGTCAAGAACATGAAGAGCTGGACAGCACCTGGCCCGGACATGATCCACACCTACTGGCTAAAGAAACTAACAGCAGTGCATGAATGCCTAGCAGCACAGATGAACCAGCTGCTAGCAGCAGGCTCCCACCCAGACTGGCTAACACAAGGAAGGACAGTGCTGACCATGAAAGACTCCCACAAGGGAACAGCACCATCCAACTACCGGCCAATAACCTGCCTCCCCACAACATGGAAAGTCCTATCAGGCATCATAGCCACCAAGCTACAGGACCACATGGGCCAGTACCTGAGCACAGCTCAGAAGGGCATTGGGAACAACACCAGAGACTCAAAACACCAGCTGCTCATAGATAGAGCAGTCGCCCAAGACTCAAGGTCTTGACAGATCAATCTGAGCACAGCCTGGATTGACTACAGGAAAGCCTACGACTCAGTGCCGCACACATGAATCTGTGAATGTCTGGCGCTATACAAAGTCAACAGGACACTAAGGACCTTCCTCAAGAACTCAATGGGACTGTGGAAGACAACACTGGAAGTCAATTCAAGACAGCTTGCACAAGTGGCCATCAAGTGCGGCATATACCAAGGTGATGCGCTGTCCCCGCTGCTGTTCTGCATTGGCTTGAACCCCCTCAGCCAGAAAATCACAAGGACTGGATATGGATACAAGTTCAAGAGTGGAACTACCATCAGCCACCTCCTCTACATGGATGACATCAAGCTGTATGCTAAGAATGAACGAGACATCGACTCGCTAATCCACCTGACACAGATCTACAGTGAGGATATTGGGATGTCATTCGGGCTGGAGAAGTGTGGCCGGATGGTAGTAAAGAGAGGAAAGGTAGTCAAGACCGATGGGGCGGAACTACCAGCAGGCCACCTAGCAGACATACAGACCAGCTACAAGTACCTTGGCATCCCACAGTCACATGGGAACCATGATGAGGAGGCAAGGAAGACAGCAACATCCAAGTACCACCAGAGGATAAGACAGGTCCTGAAGAGCCAGCTCAATGGGAAGAACAAGATCCACGCCATCAACAGGTACGCCCTGCCAGTCATCAGATACCCTGCCGGTATAGTGAGCTGGCCAAAGGAGGACATGGAGGCTGCCAATGTGAAGACCCAGAAGCTCCTCACAATGTACGGAGGTTTCCACCCCAAGTCCAACACCCAGAGACTATACGCCAGCTGGAAAGAAGGTGGGCGGGGTTTGGTGAGTGTCAAAGCCACTGTCCTGGACGAAACCCAGAGCATCCAGGAGTACATCAGTAAGATGGCACCCAAAGATGAGCTGCTGAGAGAATGCCTGCATCTTACATCCTGCCACTATGTGTTGGACTGTCTCTGAGGCCTCTCTGCACAGTCTGCACCTTGGGTCCTGTCTAGTGTGGTAGACCCCTGCTTCAATGGATCTGGTGCTCAGTGCCTGTTCTTGTGCTGCTATGATCAGTGCCTCACAAGATGCAGGCAGGAACAGCATACACTGAACGGCACAACCAAGTAGCTGGCATTGTGTACAGAAACATCTGCACAGTGTATGGGCTAGACCCTCCCAAGTCCAGATGGGAGCAGAAGGTCGTGGAGAATAACAGGGCTAAGATTCTGTGGGACTTCCAGATCTAGACGGACAGGCAGGTACTCGCCAATCAACCAGACATCATGGTAATAGACAAGGACCAGAAGACAGCGGTGGTGATAGATGTAGCAGTGCCAAGTGACAGCAACATCAGGAAGGAGGAGTATGAGAAGCTGCAGAAGTACCAGGGCCTGAAAGAGGAACTAGAACGGATGTGGAAAGTGAAGGCCAAAGTGGTCCCAGTGGTGGTAGGAGCACTTGGGGCTGTGACTCCTAAGCTGGGAGAGTGGCTCCAACAGATCCCAGGAACAACATCAGAGCTCTCTGTCCAGAAGAGTGCAGTGCTAGGAACAGCTAAGATACTGCGCAGAACCCTCAAACTCCCAGGCCTCTGGTAGAGGACCCGAGGTTGAGGATGACACATACCACCCGTAGGGGTGAGAGGGGAATTTTTTTTTATTTTATATATAGATATAGATAAGTCAGTGACAGGAAGTTTGTGGCAGTTGTTTGGCCAGTTACATATGTAACATGTTAAGGAACAAAAAGTGTTTTATAGATCTGCCCTAATATAGGAAACACCTCTGTGTGATAGTGAGTATAGAACTCAAATATTTGTTCGTTTTTAAGAGAAAAATCAAAGTGATTCAACTAGTGGATTACTTCATGTATCTTGTGAGCCTGAACTGTGCTATCTGTGAGCATAAAAATGTAGTTGCTCAGCATTGAACACTACTGTGCGTATTACCCTCCATCAGTTAAATAGTTCTGTGCTTCATCTGGGAGAGAAAGACGATAACATCTTTGAGGGTTCCTTTGTTAAGCTCTCTGTAATTAATATAAAGCCAATGCTAACCAAGAGCTGCTACTTATCTGAAAAATGGCCAGGCGTAATATGTTCTAAATGTGCTTAGTGATTTTTGCCATAAAATGTGTTTTGTTTTCACTTTTGAATATGTACTTTGGAGACTACTGACAGAGAAATAAAATGAGATGTAACAGTAGAGCAATCTGACCAAAGGTTCTGTTGTTGAAGGATCAGTTGCACAAATGGGAACATTATGTATGGTAGCTCCAGTAATCTGTTTTTGACATGTGTGAGTGTATCATTCTCCTTATTCTAATCTACTTCTGAAGATATGAAGTGGACAACAGCCAGGAGAGTAAAGCTGCTGTGATGATTCTTCATTTGTGTATATGTACATATTTATATGGAATAGGTTCTTGCTGTTCTCTCTTCTGTCTGTTGGAATTGAGTATCATTGGATAATAAATCAACATTTCTTAAAATCTAACTAAACTGCATGTTACAGAACCAAATTTGCTCCAAGAATGATTAATGAAAGCTGTCTTACTCTATGATGACATTTTCTGACCTTTTGCGATGGTATTACTATCCCACTTATCCAAAGGAATGTGTGGGGGTTTTTTTAAGGTTTTTATGTCACTTGGAAAACTTAAGATAAGCTTAAGCTTTTTTTGTACCCATTTTACATAGTGGACCTAGTGAAGCAGACAAGTTAAGCAATTTGCTAAGATCTTGGACAATGTCATTTGCACAGCTGGGACTAGAACCCAGAATTCCTGAATCTTATACCCTGGACTAAAGCATTCAATACAGTAAATCAAAGTATAGTATCAGAATGAGGAAGGAGCAGCATCAGGAGTGCAGAGGAAAGCTCAAATAATCGAATTGGCTCTGACTGTCTACACCAGTGGTTCCCAACCTGTGGTCCATGGATCACTGTTGGTTCATGAGGGTACTGCCGGTGATCCATGGAGGGGAAAAAAAGATAATTACTGCAGGTAAATGTACTGTGATGAGTGCAATATGTTTGCGAGTGAATATAAAAAATATTAGAAATAACTACATTTTGAATACCCCTTGATATACAAGTTTTACTCCTGTCAGCCATAGGCTATGTTAAAAAAAAAAGTTTAAAATATCTGGCTTACATGCTGGTCCGCAAAAGTTTTCGATGACGCTGTAGTGGTCCACTTAAAGCAAAAATTTGGGAAATGCTCATCTACGCTGTTTTCTTTTTGATTGAGAATATTGAAAAAGGTAAACTTACATAGTATAGCTTCCTATACACTGTAGTTATTGCAATATGTTCAGTTCTGATTTCATCCATATCCCCTCTTGTATAGTTTTAATTTTTGCTCATGTTTGCATTTCCTATGTTTTTTAACTGTTAATAAATATTAGGATTTTTGCAGTGTTACTTCAGTCAGGCTGTGAGCCACTGTTGGTCATAGATAATACAGGAGAAGGTGAGTAAGGTAATATCTTTTATTCAGCTGCCTTCTCTTGGTGGAAGGGGACAAATTTTTAAGCTTCACAGAGCTGTTCTTCAAGTCTGAAGAATGAAAGCTAGAGTCCGAACTAAACATGAAGTGGGAGAGATCATTTAGCATAAATGGTCATGTGTTGCAGGAGACAGCTTAAAATAAAGGTTGCAATTAACCGCTTTGCGGTCCTAGGACAATGGAGCATTAGTAGGCAGCAGATTGTGTTCAGACGGGCCATAAAATCCATGTCTTTGTTAAATCCATGGTATTCAGCATCCAGCAGAGTTATGAGTTTAAGTTCTCAGGCTTGTCTTTTGACAGTGATGAGCATGTTTCCTTTGAGGTTAAGGACTAGGAAGTGAGCTATGGAGTGAGTGATCACTTTGTGAAAAATGCTTGATCATGTGTTAGGGTGTTTTTGTCTTTTATCCGTGTGTGTGTGTGTGAGAGAGAGAGAGAGAGTGCAGTGATTGTCTGGTTTCACCCATCGGGTAATTGTAGACACATTTGATGCACTGGATGGGTGCACTACATGAGACAGACATGTGGATCTTGAAAGGTCTGTGTGTGAGTGTACGGGGGGGAAGATGGGCATTGATCAGCATAACAGCAGAAGAATATTTGCATATTTTGCATCTGTTGTTTTGACAGGGTCTGGTACTATTTTGACTTGGTGTCCTAATCCTGTGGGAGCTTGCTTCTGCTGATGAGGTTGCTGGGGCTTGGGGGTTATTTGAAGGCCTGCTTGGGGAGGAGCATTTGAGAAACTAATCTTTCATGATATGATCCTCATCTAGCATGGGTCGTAATTTGATGGAACCCTGTCTGTGTTCTAGCATGTTCTCTGGGGTTTTATGTTCTGTTTCTCTCTTGAGGCATAATTTGTACATGATTCCTTGAAAAAGTTTCCTTTCAAGTATGTAATGCAAAAGAAATATTTTAAATTAATGTAATTTAAGTTATATTATTTTTCCTCCATGACTTTTTAAGGTCATACAAAGGAATAGTTTGTATATGCTGGTCTTTTTTTAGATAAGAGGTGCATGATATGAAGTAAGAGAAATAAAAACATACAGTAAATGGTAACTAATGTAGTCCCCAGGAGATGATCCAGGCTAGCAATCATGTGCAAGTTATAATCTGTAGTTTAGCTTGTTTGTTCTCAGGCTATAGATAATGGATAAAAGTGCCTGGTTTGCTGCCAGTACATGGTTTATTTGCCAGATATGCTGTTCCTTACTTGTTCAACTTGATCCATATCACAGGTTCTTCCTGTTAAGAGCCTGCTTTATACACAGTTATGATAAATCAGTTACCCACAAAAATATTTTATGGTACAGACGTTGCTACAACATACAGTAAATTTGGCATGTTTTTTTCAGCCCCAGTCCTGAAAAGCTTTTGTGAGCATGATTCATATTGAAGTTAGTGGGAGCTTTGAATGCACAAGGAGAATATATTTGACCTAACTATATGGAAATACAAATATTCTGACATACATTATGAACTAATACCCTGATAGGATTTCCCCCTCTTATATGATAGCTGGCTGTTCCTTGTTGTTGTTTATTTTCCTTCAAAAGTTAAGGACCAAATTTTACTTCTCAGGATTCATGCCCCCAAAATTGTGACTAAGAGCAAGAGTACTGAATGGAGCATGACTACTCAGCTTGCGCATTCCACAAAAAGTTTAAGATGAACCAACCCCCATTACTTGTCTGTGAATTACACCATAGAGAGATATAAAATGGCATGACCACAGAAAGCAGTGGATGTAATCTCCAAGTACATGCATGAATGCAGATATGGCCACCCTGCTAGGCTCTGGGCACAATCCCCTATGTAAGCCATGATTGGGCATGATGTAGGGTCAGTTCCATGTAAGATGTAGAGTGATCAAATAGCAAGTTTGAAAAATTGGGATGGGATGAGGGTAATAGTTTGCCCATATAAGAGAAAGCTCCAGATACTGGGATTGTCCCTGTAATAGTGGGACATCTTATCACCCTACTAAGACATGGATACATTTATCGAGAGAAGCATTGCAACTGTTTCCAGGCATCGTTTGTGATATGTTCCTCTAGGCCAATTCTTCATCTTGTTAGAGTGAATGAAAACCTATGGGAATATTGTATAGTATCAATGTCAGTCTGCTAATCCTTAAATCTTGTTGAGTTCCACTCTTTGCAGGGTGCTGTGTGGGAGAGGATCAGGGTAAATGGGCTAAAGACACTTTTGCTTTTTCACAGTCCTTAGGCAAGTTGAAGGCCACTTTTTCCCTCTCCATTGCACACATGTTCATGGCTTTCCTAGTCAGGTGCCTGACTGTAGAGAAGGCCAGAAGCTGGTGATATAGAGCCATATACACTGGGTGTACATCACACAGAAATTCCTCTATGTCAGAAGTCTCTAGGACAGTGCCTCGTAAGGGAGCTCTTTGCTTACACTGTGCTGCCAAAGTGGTGCAGAAGGGATAGAGCCAGAGGTGAGGATTCACACTGAGATTTTGTTGCAATAATTCAGCAAAAGTGATTAATAGCTGGAGGATGATTACATAATAAAATATCTTCAAAGAAGTGAAATTTAAAAAACAGTCATTTCTGATAGTATGGAATTTCTCAAAAACTAATTTTCTTTGGATAGCATAGTTTACATTTTCTGTGCTGGACTTTCTTCCTACTGTACTTCTTTTTACATTTATCTTGGCTGTTGATATAATTTAAATGTGAACCACAATGCAATTCTTATATTCAAGCTACATAATTCTGTTACTCTTGTGCTGTTCAGGCTATGTTCAAGTTATACAAGGGATAGTGATCACTGAAATGAATGGAAGAATTGTGTCAAAATACGTATCATTAAAAAGACTACATATATAAATTCAAGTTACCCTTGCTAGCAGCAGTTTAAATGCTCAGTTTTGTGGACTGCACCTTTAAAGGTCTAACAAGTGTTGGTTTTGCCTCCAAGGATTTGGTTCAAGAAAACATTCAGAAGTTAAGATGGTTATCTGTAGGTTTTGAGGCTTCACTTCTGCTTCTGCAACACCCTTCAAATCTATCCTTCATCCAGCTCAAAACCTTCTGATAGGTACCTGTGAATACTGAAAGAACTAAACAAGAGAAGTGGCTGGTCTCTTGCTTATTGTGTGTGGTAAAGTTCTACAGTAACCTGAGAGAGACAGCACAATACATGAATTTGTAGCTGTTTTAATAATACAGATTTATAGCCTCATTCATTATCTGTATGATAAGAAAATATTGATTAATATTGTGGTATGTTTTTATTTTTAGATTGAAAATCTACAGGAGCAACTTAGGGACAAAGATAAACAGCTAACCAATTTAAAAGACAGAGTGAAATCATTGCAGACTGATTCCAGTAACACAGACACAGCTCTAGCAACATTAGAAGAAGCTCTGTCAGAGAAGGTAATGTTTAACATGCAAAAGTGTTATATGGTGCTCTTTCAAAGCGGGAGTGAAGTGTATCCAGAAAAGGGTGCTATTTTTAAAGCGATCTAGCACCAAAGAAATGAAACCAAGTTTATGTGAAAATACAGAATTAACATGTAAAATAATCTCCTCTGTATTTTTATTTGGTGTTTATGTCTTTAACCTGCAATCACTTCACTGCACATTAGGTGGTGAGGGCCTTTGTCTGGCTTCTTAGAGAAAGTGTGTTGCCCCTTTAAAGGCTAGAGAGTCAGAAAGTTACATGGCACAGAAGTGAGACAAGCACTGGCATGGTTGAGTAGGTGTGGGGATGGCCATGTAAGCGGAAGTGAGGGGAGACTGTCGATGCCCATGTCTAAGCAGTAAAAGCCTGCATTTGTTTTATTGTTTTTAGGCTGGACCAGGCTGAGCAGCCTCCGATCCATGTAAGAAGTTTAAATATCAGGCTTTGTCATGATCTGCTGTGGTCTTTAAGCTTATCACTGCTTTCTAGTGAGGCAGGCAAGAAAGGAATTTTTCCATCACTGCTAGGTAGGCCAAGGCAAGGTTTCACCTTCCCTATAGCCAGCTGGGGACTCAGTGGGAGGAAAACAAACAAACAGAAAAACCAAAAGGGGTGCTAGCCTATGACTTCCTAACTTATTATATAAGCTTGGGGCAGTTTTCCAGTGCATGTACTCTCAGGGTTAAAGTAAGCTGGAACACCACAGAACAGTGTTCCGGGGCCCCCCAATTTTGGGGGGCAGCACTCTGGGGCTCCGTAAAAATAGAAGAATGCACCAGAATGCAGTATTCTGGTGCGTTCCCCATGGCCAGGTCAAGTGGCTGTGGGCAGGAGGGAGCCTGGCCACCCCCTCCCATTTCCTGGCACGTGTGGTGACCCTGCCCCTGCCTACAGGGCCCAGGCAGTGCGTGCTGCCTGGACCAAGTCTCGGGCCCATGCCCTCTCTTGCTGGCTGGCCGGTGCTACAGCAGCAGCCTCCCTCCCCTGGCCTGGCTCCTTGGTCACCTTGGCGGTGGCCGTGAACACAGCATACCCCTTCCCTGCTCCACCACCCGGTGGGCTGGGAGTGGTTGGGGACAGTCGGGCAGCCAGCGGGGAAAGGGCACGGGTAGGGTGCAGTAGGAAGAAGGGGTCGAATGGGGGCTGGGGAGGACATGCAGAAAGAGGAGTCTGATGGGGGGATAGGCATTTTGGGGGCAGTAGCTGGGGTGGTGGAGCAGGCATTTGAGGGGGGCAGTAGCTGGGGTGTATGAAGGGGGGCCAGAAATTTAGGAAGGTTCCGGATCCCACCTAATTATACTTTAACCACTGAGTACTCTTTAGGGAACAGATAAATTGGGTCTGAAAAGTATTGAAAAGAATTCATTATAGGAGTGAGAATGGAAGGTTCAGAGCTCCTCTGACTAGCAAGGCAGGGAGTGAATCACCCCTTTAGTCCTCATTTGAGGGGGATGGATGGTGAGATCCAAGCAACTGGCTGGCTAGGAATCAGGATAAGTTAGGTGAGTGAGCTGCCAGCAGGTTTTGGAGTGATATAAATGGTGATGGAATTACCTGCACTGTGTAATTTTATCTGTGGAGTATTCTTTGACATTTGGAAATAAAGATGTTGTCTTAATTAAACTGTGTCCATTGTTTCCTGTCCCTCTTCCAGTATAGCCAGAATAATATCTAAATACTTGGGGTGAAATTCTGCTTTTGCTTAAATCAGTGGGAGAATTCCTATTGACTTCAGTGGGACCAGAATTTCACCCACTGTTAACTTTAAGTACATGAGTGGTGCTGTTGAACTCATGGCCTTGTTCTCGGTGGGACTCTTTTTTGTTTTTAAAAGTTGAGCACAGGCATAAATCTTCACAGGATTTAGATCTTAACAATATGGGCCTTATATCATAAATATACACAGGGAGTGCAACAAAATATTATTTACTATTCTTCTGTATTTGATCTTGTTGTGGTATTTCCTAGCCTTAGCATAAAAAATAGATCAAAATACCATGATGTGAGTAGATAGTCCGGCATGGTTTGTCTCTTTCTACTTAAATCATTTTATTAATTTTTGGACTGTCAGTGACAGACAGTTTTAGATGACTGTTAACACTATTCCTTCATTTGGTTTAATTATCTATAGTTTGGATTATCTGTATTTTCTCAGAAAGTTGAAAACATTTATGCAGCTAAGAATTAACACATTCTCCATGCTAGTAGCTTCTGCTGCTTACCTTAGAATGATACTCCACAATTTTCATGGGGCATAGCAAAAATTAAAAATTCAAATAATTTTTAGTTTTCCAACAACTTTTCTTTACTCCACACTTTGTTCCCAAGTGATGGTTTTATGGACTAATCAGCCAAGGAAAATCAAAGACAAGATTGCCTCTTGTCCTGTGTGTCCGTGGAGGAAGATGGGTTCAGACAATCCCTTACTTCACCAAGTGTACCACCTGCTTTGTGGGTTACAGTATAATGGGGAAAGTCATCTCAGAGGGTGCTAATTTTCCACTCTCCTTATAGGGGAGAGGTAAGTAGATGGCAGAACTTTTGATTTGTTCCCACCCTTCCACCTCCATGTGCCAACAAACATAACATTTCATTCTCTGGTTTGTTCCTGGGGCAGTATATGTATGCACTACCTCTCACTGAAGGCAAATTGCTGTGCCACAGTCTAGCTTTTAGTTACAACTTTCTCATGCTGAAGGTAACAAGCTTGTGGAAGACGCAGTATTAGAAACAGATAGCATATCTTTGCTGAATAAGAAGCATATAGGTATTTAAAAGGAAAGTGCACTCTCTTTTCTTTTCCAGAAATCCAAATGATAAGAAGCATTGGGCCAGATCCTCAACTGGTGTAAGTGGAATTCAGTGGAATTGTGTCAATTAACAGCAGTTAAGGATCTAGCCTATTAAGGATCTGATTCAAAACCCATATTCCTATTGACTTTGTGTACTTTGGAAGAGACGCTAATAAACTGTACAAATCTGCATTTGGAAATAGAATGCTCTTACATATTAAACATCATACCCAAAGTCTTCCCTCAGTCTTCCCCATTGACTTCATTTGGAGTTGCATGAGTATATATATAAACATAAAACAGTTAGTGGCAACTGTATACTTAGTGATTTCTTTGAGTGGAATTGATTACAACTCCCATGAAGCTGCTGAGATTGTATTTTATATGGAACAACTGGTAGATGTTTAAATAAGCTTGGCTGAATAGGGAGCCTTCCCACTGGTAAGCAGTGTTGCCATTTTGACAAGCACAGAAAGCAAGAAGAGAGACAGACTGTACAGGTATGCTACCAATAAAGGTGTGATTAGGGCAAAGGTGACATACCTGTCCTAGTTTTAATCTAACTGGCACAGGTAACAAAGTAGTGAACATACATATCCCAAATACATGCCCAGGTCCCTAGCTAGTTTGTGCTAGGATGGGTAGCTTGGTGGTAAGTGGGACTTGTTCTTAGACACGAGTGACTAATCTGAGTACTATGACATGTTCCCTCTGTTTATGATGCCTTTCTGCAGTCTTCACATCCAGTTAAAGTCCCGCAGCAGGAGGTGGCTTTAATGTTATCTGTTGTAAGGAAATATACTTGGGCTTGTGTGCAAAGTTGAATTATATTCTAGTATCTAAGAATTTTAATCATGTAATGGAGAAATATTATTTAATTATCTGAATAAGTTGGCAGGTGTTTAAGGGAGCTCTCCATGGCTATAAATGCAGCATGATGGGTTTAATGTTGTTCTGTAGCACTTTACAAACAATATTTAATCCATATGGAATTAGTAAATATCACTCATATTGTACAGAGACTGTCCAATGTTTTGTGAGTTGCTAAAATCACACAGACAATTAGCATTGGTACTAGGGGATCCAATATCAACGGTCTCTTCCAGATTACCCCACAGAAAAATTATTTATCCTATCTCCCTTGTTTTGTCACCTGTAAAATGGTTAATATTTAGCTAATGATATGTGGCTATGTGTAAATTTTTCTTGTCTATTTTTAGAATATACTTGTCTTAAACATCATTACAGCATTTTAGAAAATTTAACACTGGTGCTTGGAAAATTTAAAGTGACGTGCTTGGGAGACTGTGGTGAAGTGGGTTAAACAGAGAGCTGGGAATCAGAAGACTTAGATGATTTTTCAAAACTCTTTTCATGGCCTACAGTTCAGATTTTTATAGGCGCCTAGTGGGATTTTCAAAAGCAGTTAAGCATGTAACCCTTATTGTCCTTGGATGTATTGAAATTCATGTTTTATTGTGCCCAGCTTTCCAACTGATTCTGATTGCTCCCTATTTAGTGACTTTTCCTTATCCTTACTTACCTCTTAGTGACATCTACAAACTTTATAAGCAATGGTTTTATATTTGTTTGTAGTACATTGATAAAAAATATTGAATTGCATTGAACTGAGAACTGATTCACATAGAATCAAATCAAGAAAAACCTCCTTGGTGGTGATATTCCATTAAAATCTTTGGATTAATCAGCCAATTTTTAATCTTTTTGATGTGTGCCATATTGATGCATGGCATGGCAGTCCCTGATGCAGCTACAGGCCCTGGAAAGCTGTGCCAGGTTGGAGAGAAGACTGTGGCTGTCCCAGCTGGCCTTGTCCACCAGGTGGAGTGAGCAGGTCTTGGCTCATCCCACCCCTGAGGGTGGTCTAGAGCAGGGTGGGAGTGCAGAACCTGGCTTCTGGCTCCAGCCCTGCTCCCAACAGTGCTGGCAGTGCATGGGGTGCAGGGTTATCATTGGGGTTTTAGGGTTTGAAGCCTGGGCCCCCACTTTTGAGCAGGGCCCAAGGCTTAAACCCCTAAAGCCCCTGAGATAATCTGGTCCTGCCTATAATTATCCATGCCATCCTATTCACCCATTTCAGGTACTGCCAGAGTAACTTGCTTTATTTCAGTTCTTTGTATCTTCCCCAGTTTTCCAAGATTTATTAAAAATAAACATTAAAAATATTATTAAAAATAAACATATATGCTTCATAAAGTTCCTTGCACAGCTTTAAAATTTTTTTTTAAATATAGTAGATTCTGGTTATTCATTATTTATGTTGGAATAGGAAGTATTTTATTGTCATTATGTGATATGAATATATCATCCAGCTTCTTTTAAATACACAACATAAGAGCTTGTTGAATGTTCTGCTTTGTCTGATAATTATTGATAATTTTATAATCTCTAGCTATCACAGCTCCAGTCTAGTATGTCACTTGCCAGACTCTTGTGTGGAGACCTAACTTCTGAGTACCTGGCTGGTCTAAGACTACAGATCTTGAATGGACTCTTGGCACTGCTACTACTATTTTAAGGCCTCTGGGCAAATTCTTAGGGTGCAGATCTTCTATTTAGTACATCCTTGTGAGAGTTGAAGCCATGTTATTCCCTGCCTAGTCTCTAGAACAAGTGTTAACTTCTCAGATTCTCCTCATAGCTTAAACACACCCTTTCCCAGAACTCCAGCCTTCTGATTTACCTCTTCAGTGAGTCATATGATAGGTGCAACATATAGCATGTACAGACACTTTACACAAGATTCTAAACCACCACTTCTCTTTGCTTAAGAGATTAAGCACCAAGAATAAAGATCATATAAAAGACATTAAACCTGCTTAATGCAGTGCTCCTCCTCCTAACTCATGCTTTCTGTGGGAGACCATCTGAGTTCAGGCAGGCAGGGTCCTCCCTTGCATCGTCAGGCTACTGCAGCTCCTTTTCTGTTTGGAGTAGCTGAATGTGGTGAAGACCCCGCATGGATTAGATTCTGCGCTTCTATATAATGTTCCAGTGCCTCTGTCAAATGACTCTAATATCAGGCTTATCAGGTGATCCCAGATTCCTACCAGACTATTTCACTGTTAGGCAACCTTTTCTGAGAAACCAGGCCTTTTGGGTGGAAGCCAGCAAATACAGTAGTCTGTGGTGTTTGTATTTGAATGGAAGAACATTCTGAGTTACTGAAGCTCTGTTGTCAGCCCTGTGCCACTAAGCCTGGGAATTTCAGTCCAACATGGAGAGAGACACAGCAGAGAAAACAAATAGCCCTACATTCCAGATGGACTTGCAGTCTTATAGAGGTGCAGGGGGTTCAACATTTCGCACAAAATTAATGGACTGTACAGACAACACTCCAAATCATCACATCCTCTAAGAATGGATTTAATTTATTTTGTTTCCTTTTATTTCTACAATTGCCTGTAAGACATCACTCTCTTTGTGCTACCCAGTGCTATGGGAGGAATGTGTGTCATGGTGCTTTCTGCAATTCAGAACCATTCTTGCAGTTCTGAACAGAAAACATCAGCCAGCATTTTGGCATTTAATGATCACCACAAAAGTGGATTTGTCACATTCCTAAAGTTGTTATTAGTAGGTTCATTTTTCAAAAATATTTGTAAGCCTTCTGTCTGTTCTCTGACTGCTCCCCCAGCCCACCCTGCACAAAAGGCTCTCTCTCAAATTTTTGTGATTAAGAAGGGTTGGGTAATTCTCCAAATTAAAAGAAAACTTACTCGTATAAGAAAAAGCTATTATTTTCCCAGCAGAAATTTAATCCCTGTGCTACTATTACGTTGCACTAAAGTTATACATTTTCACAGTTATAAAAATTACAATAAAAGTGAGGAAGAGTCAGTACTTGATCGCTACAAGATAAATTGAATTTAGACTTTTTGAGCCCTGTCTATACAATGTAAAATATGGTTTATTCACTTAATGTCATTTAACTTAGGTCTGTTTAACCCAGTTCGTAACTCCCATTGACATAAAATTGGAATTTAGGTATCTAGGCACATTGGAAAATCCCACTAGGGGTGTCTCTCTGCAAGTTTAGCCACCAAAATAGCCTATGTCATTTAAAGCCTGATTTTTAAAGGTAAGTCCCACTGAAACTTAAGCTTCTAATTTGCAAACTTCTGAACATTTTATCTGAAGTGTAGCTCGCTGATTCCCTACCATTAGATGTGCTAAAACAGTTCCCTGATTATTTGTACCAAATGTGGAAACTATGTTATGAAAACTGAATCAGAAAACATGTTCTTGAACTGAATTCAAAGCCAATATACTTTTCTTAGCACGGACAAGGCTTTATTCAGAGTTTCAGAGATTTTAAAGTCAGAAGGGACCATCACGATCACCTGTTTGACATCCTGCATAACACATCACATGACTTATGCCCTTTACCTATAGTTGACAGGGCCGGCCCAATGGTTTATGGGACCCTAGGCAAACTATGGCTTTGGAGCCCCATCTCCCCACATCCAATATAGAGAAACATGATGACAAATTAATATATTTTTTTAAATAGAAAGTTCACTTCCATCTAATTTGGCGCCCCTTAAAAGTCTGGCACCCTAGGTGACTGCCTAGTTCGTGTATATGGTTGGGCCAGCCCTGGTAGTTGAACTAGATCACATCTTTTAGAAAAAAGTCCATACTTTGTTTGAAAACTCCCCATAGAAGATCTTTATCCAGAGAATATTAAAACACAAGACCTAGCTAACCAACCAACAACAAAAAAATCCCATTTGATACCACAATCAGATGCTTTAACTATGGATTTTTTTTCCTTTAAAATGTTTTACCATAAAAGGGACCTGAGACTGGCATTTAGTTTTGTATGTATTATTCTAGGCACACAGTCACCTGAATTATGGGTAAAGGACAGCTGTGCAACCATTGTATGTTTACTGTTTGCAAGTTTATGTGCACAAATGATAGTGCGTTGGTAGCTGCACATAAAAAATGAGATTTTGAAATAGAATTAGAAAGCATTACCACTAGTATTTTACAAACAAATCTTAGAAAGAGAATTTTGCAAGAGTGTGACTGTTCTGTTTTTGTTTTTCTTTTTTGTTTGATGGCAAGGTGGCTTTGTCACTCTGTCCAGCTAACTGAAAAACAGAGAGGCTGGTGGAAGCCTGAAATCATTATTTATATTCAATAAACAAACAATTCTACAGTATACATGTAGTATGTACTCATTTAATGTAGAAAATATTTCCAGGTTTCTAATCTAAAGACTGAAAGGTTTATTACTTTTCCAAATGATTATTTCATTAAGCTGAGGGAGACAGACACTCTTTAAAGATAATTCTGTCTGGAGTGTTCTGCCATTTAATGGCTAGTAGAATTGAATCAAATGGGATGCCAACCAGGGATACTAAAACACTTTTTACAGAGGGAGTGTTGAGAGCCACTGAACCAAACCGTAAACCCTCTATATAATGGAAATCACTTAAAGTCACAGAATGTGGCAGCAACCCCTGTACCCTTAGTTCCTGCATATATGATGCCAGCACATACACAAACAAGTGAAACTGTTAGGAGCAATGCCAAGTCTTGCATATGGGAAACACAATCTTCATTATGTAAAACAAACAAGAAGTCCTGTGGCACTTAAAGGCTAACAACTTGATGTATTGCATGAGCTTTTGCGGGAGAAAATCCTACTTCATCAGATGCTTTCAAGATGGGGGAGCTTCCAGAATGGGAGGAAATAAATGCGGGGAAGTGTAAGTCATGAGATCTGGTGACACATCTTCATCATGAGCGCTATAGTCCTTAGATTATGGTTTTAGGTACTCTTTTATATTTCACTCTGATAAAGACAGCCAGTTTTTAAAATGTGACTTTCAGGGCAACAGTCCTTTATGCAAAATACCAAATGTTTATAGTAGTTTGCTTGTAGAATATAGTTGGGATTGATTTTGTTTCTGGTGTCAGATAACTTGCAGTAATGTGCAAGATTCTAACAAAGTAATTATTCTGGACTAATACATTTACTGTTTGTGTGTATATTTTAATCATCCTCTAAACTTCTGAAAACTTTTAAAGAAGAATAAAGGTGCACTTTATATTGAGACAAAAATAATTTTATTCCTGTCAAGATAATTATTTTAAGAACAAGAATAGGTACCATCGACTCTTTTGGTGTTAACAGTAAACTTTTCAAATATCTTAGCTTTAGAACGGGCCCTGCAGCTCAAGAGGTTGCTTTTATGAAAGTGATATTTATAATGTTGGTCTTGCCATACAACTGCTGTAGCACCACGTATTAGATAAGCAATGAGTATGTCTGATAATAAAGCAGTCTGCTGCTGCATTTCAGTTCCTGCTTTTGTGATAAAGCACTAGTAGATTAGACCTGTGAGGTACTAGATTAGTGCACAAGGGAGGCTTGCCAATGCAAATAGGACTAAAACAAGAATATATTTTTGGGACTTCTGCAAGTTAGCTGTTAATCAAGTAAAACTTGATATATTAGGCTCTATTAACATGTTTTTGTCACCTAACCCCCTGAAGCTGACAATTAAATTAGTCTTTTTTGTGATTGACTGAGAATAATTTTATACTATTTAAACATTAATAAAATGCCAGAACGAGTTTTATGTATACATTTTATATAGTTTATTATATAAGGAATATTCCATTCAGTATCTAAATCCTCAAGGTCTCTTTGGTATGAGAAACAAAACAAAAACTCATCTAAAGTAATTATGCCCAACAACAATGTATATACTTTAACACTTTTTACTCTACATTCAGTGCGGGAGGATAGTCTTTCAATTTAAAGTCTAAGGATAACAGACTGGAAATTTAAATTTTATTACTAAGAGTGAGTTTGGGTACTAACTAATGTATCATCCACATCGTATGTATCTCTCAATATGTGACACATTAAAAAATAAAACCAACTACACTTCTGTCATACTGCTCACATTAAAAAAGAAAAGGATTCTGTTTCTGTTTAAGGCCCTGTTCCTGCAGCTTCATCCACAGGGGCATACCTCTGTACCCATGCAAAGTCATCCTGAATTGACTAAGGGCTATTGTGAGACTTCGGATGAAATTACGGCTTCTCTGAAGTCTGGGTGGGAGAGGAGGTGCTTGGGTTGCTATTGACTATATAAAGCCAGGATTTCAACCTCTCATGAATATAGTGTATAGTGCTACGCAACCCATCACTGTACAAATAGCATCTTGGAAAGGGATAGTAAGTTTCTTGTCCTCTGTCTTGACAACTATTTTTCCTCTGAAGGCAAGATGAACCACATCTAAATACATATAGGAATGTCATCACTACATAGTTTCAAAGGGGTAGCCATGTTAGTTTAGTCCAGTAGAACAAGTACAGAGTTCGTTGGCACTTTTAAAGACTAAAAGATGTATTTATCACATGGGATTTTCTCCCATGAAAGCTCAGTTTTCCTCCCAAGAAAACTCATGCGGTAACTAAATCTGTTAGTCTTGAAAACTGCCCACCAGACTCCTTGTTTGTTTTACTCTGTAGTTTGTTCAAAGAACTACAGAAAAGTTCAACTTTGTCTACAGCCAAAGTTTCTCATCGTAGTGTTCTCTCTATATATAGATTTACACTTACCCATGGAGATGATACGTAGTTTTTTTTTTTTTTTTCCCCCTGACAAGTAAATGCAGGTTGTAAAATGAAAGACCTCTGAATTTCAGGCTCTTTTTTTTTTTTTTTTTAAAGCTCTGCAGAAGTGCAGTAGCAAATAATAACTGTTCTAGATCAACTTTCTTATTACAAAAAATAATAATAAAAAAATCAAACTTAATGGTGATTATTTTCCTATGTTAAAAAGGTCCCAGATGTATGTACTACAGGTCTCTTGACTGAGGCCTTACTATATTGTTAAAAAAAAACCCCTTCATTTAAATGTTTAAAAACTCAGTCATATTAAAGATTAACCATATGTATTAGTACAAAACTAAATTACAAAACATTCAATATAATGTGCCTTTTTACTTTGTAGTACTGATGAAACAGAAAGCACTGTAGCCTGATGCACAATATTACATAAAAGGAGGAAATAGTTAAATTTATTGCAGAAGCACAAGTATTTACAGTACTAATGAAACAGGTCTGTAACAAACATTGCTGAAAGATAGCACGTGTTCTGCATTGAGATCTCTTGTTCAGGTTCAGAAGAGAGGTGAATCAGTTTATCCATATTAAACATTCATTGTTGATAACAAATGCTAACAGCTGACAAAATCATTATCTTTTCAACTGTAACTGTTATACAAAAAAAAAAAAAAGCAAGGAGTCTTATGGCACTTAAAGACTAACAGATTTATTTATCGCATGACCTTTTGTGGGAGAAAATCCCACTTCATTGGATGCTTTGAAGAAGGGGAACTTACAGAATGGGATGAAAATTAATGCAGGGGAGCGCAAGACATGGGATCAAGTCATAGTGCAACAGCAAATCAGAGCACTTGTAAGGATTCGTACTCTAGGAAACAGCACACAGAGGGAGGGTGAAGTCAAATTACCTGTTATCTGAAAAGAATCCATAGTCATGATTTAAGGCCTGCTTTCACACTATCTAATTTGCATATTAGTTGGATTTTGACTGTTTCTCTTTGAAGTCTTGATGTCCCATTGATTTTCTTGAGGACCATTGTTAACAAATCATTAATGGAGGAAGATGGAACTGCTCAGCAAGTGATTTTTTGGGTGTGTTGTGGTTTTTTATGTCAGTTTTGTGCCCATTTATTCTTCTGCGTAGGGACTGCCCTGTTTGTCCAATTTGTAAGGCGTGGGGGCATTTCCGGCACATGATGGCTTAAATCACATTAGTGGATGAGCAGGTGAATGACCCTTTGATGGAGTAGCTGGCTTGATTAGGTCCTATGATGGTGTCTTTTGTGCAGATATGTGGACAAAGTTGGCAGTGTGGTTTGTTGCAGGGATATGTGCCTGCTTTCATGTTTCTGTTGTTAGGTCTGTAGTTGCTGGTGAGTATCTGTTTAAGATTCAGGGGTTGTCTGTAGGCAAGGAGAGGTCTCTCCAGCAAGTACAGACCTAACAACAGAAACATGAAAGCAGGCACATATCCCTGCAACAAACCACGCTACTGTGCGCTGTGGCACGTACACACCTGTAACTGAATGTATGTGAGCAGCCCATCTCAAAGAAGGATGGTTACATTGGTAACCCACTGTTGCTGAGCATTTCCATCCTCGTAGTCACTCCATTAATGATTTGTTAACGATGGTCCTCAAGAAAATCAATGGGACATCAAGACTTCAAAGAGGAACAGCCAAAATTCAACTAATATGCAAATTAGATAGTGTGAAAGCAGGACTTAATTGTGACTATGGATTCTTTTAATATTATAGTGGGTAATTTGACTTCACCTTCCCTCTGTGTGTTGTTTCCTCGAGTTTGAATCCTTACAAATGCTTTGATTTGCTGTTGCAGTATGACCTGATCCCATGTCTTGCACTCCCTTGCATTTATTTTCATCCCATTCTGTAAGTTCTCCCTCTTCAAAGTGTCTGACGAAGTGCAATTTTTTTTCCCCACAAAAGCTCATCTGGTAAATAAATCTGTTAGTCTTTAAGCGCCACAAGACTCCTTGGTTTTTTTTTTTTTTTTTTTTGCTTTACTAGACTAGCACGGCTGCCCCTTTGGAACTTGTTTATACAAATACATTCTAAAAGTAGATAAATACAATGCTAATAATGGACATTTAAAAACAGAAGTCAGGAAATGCAGAAGTTATGATTCTCATTATCACGCAGTTTTGCTCACATTTAGCATTGTCTTGCTATACTGAAAGGGCAAGAGAGACAAGTTACAGTTTTAATCAGGTCACATTATTAGATTCTGAGACAACACAGTCAATGCAAGTGTTCGGTGTAGGTAATTCCATGTTCATTCAATATCTGCCCTACAGGCTTATGCTCTTTTTCCATCCAGGTCCCCCAGGCAACCCAGTGCTAAGACCTTACCCCCTCAACATGAGTTAATGTAGGCTGTAAGAAAGTGGTTGTCTCCCTGCCTTGCCAGCTTGAAGAACCTCAAACTGTCCACTCCCCCTTTCCACTCCATTAACAAACATCTCATTTTTAAGTCCTTTTACCAGGCAATTTATCAGATCATTTTTTATGCTTCTAGATTTTTTGGAGGGGAAAAGAAAAAGTCTTTTTCTGGTCTCTATCATCTGAATTTTTTTTTAAATCCTGTTCTACTTAACCATTACATGTTTGCCTCGCCACCAGCCCCATTCAGGTCCACTAGCAAGAATATTGTCGTCTTCATGGCCATTCATGTCTGAAAAGCATCTTGGTCAGTTTGAATTGGGAAAGGGACATAACTGAGAGTCAGGGGCACTGGGTGTCTTCTGAGCTAGGCATATGGGTAAATTTTTCTTTCCACATTTGGGGGTTCTTGAAGTTCCACTTACAGGTGGGCTCATGAGTATGAGGGATTGGCAAGAAAGGCATCTCCTCCTGGCTCCCAAGCCTTCCACTTAACCACAAGAAGATCCAACAATATTCTTTTCACAATTAAAATAATGTAAATATTTTTTCTATCAAAAGAATATTTTTAGAACCAAGTAAATAAGTAAAATGTGCCATTCAAGCCTCAGGAATGTGATTAATACTGGGGAGAGTGGGTGGGGCTATTATGCAAGAAAGAACAAACAAATGGCCATAGTGGGTAAGATCAATTGCTCATTTATTCTTATCCCAGGTTTCCTGTCTTTTAACCGGCTACTGATCCATGAGAGAACCTTCCCTCTTACCCAATAACTGCTTACTTTGCTTAAGAGTGTTTGGTGAAGGACTTTGTCAAAGACATTTTGATAGTCCAAGTGCACCATATGCATGGAGTCACCCGTGTCCATTGGGTTGTTGACCCTCCCCCTCCCCCCAAAGATTTCTAGCAGATTTGACTGTAACCCAATAAATTGTATTCTTCTGTGTGTCTGATAATTCTGTTCTTACTATAATTGCAACTTTTGTGTCTGGTACTGAAGTTAGGGTTACTGGCGTGTAATTGCCAGGATCATGTCTGGAGGGTTGCTTGTGTGTGTGTGTGTGTGTGTGTGTGTGTGTGTGTGTGTGTGTGTGT